>JAECUM010009236.1:0-117510 GCA_016617855.1 Megalonaias nervosa
TCTCTCTCTCTCTCTCTCTCTCTCTCTCTCTCTCTCTCTCTCTCTCTCTCTCTCTCTCTCTCTCTCTCCTCTTTCTGAAATTCCAACTGCATTTGTTTTTCTTCTTGTTGTAAATGCATTTGTTCTTTTTCTTTTTCCAATTGCAGCTGCATTTGTTTTTCTCTCTCATCTTTCTGAAGCTCGAGCTTTCTTAACTCCAATTCTATCTTATATTTCATTTTTAATTCCTTTACTTTAATGTCAGAGTCTGATACAGACTTACTGACCGAAGCCAAAACATTTTTATCAAAAATATTCTTCTCAACCAAATACTGAATCAAAATGTTTTTTTATTTTTTGCTTCGTTAAGGAAGATTTTGTCTCAGAAAAATTATATTTTCTGTCAAGTTCAAGCAACTCATCTTTTTTCAAACTATCCAGCTGCTCCGGAGTAGGATTAGAAAGAAAAATCTCCACTTTTGATGACATTGTGAAGAAAGCCTGTTGATTCCACTAAAGATTTCAAACAAAATATGAAATAGTACTTGGGATTTAAAACTAGGGGAATTTAAATTTAAAACAAGAAACAATGTTCTTAAATATTTTAGCCAACATTCATATATCCCAAGGACGAGAACCCAATGTTCTTTGTTACGTGACTAGGCTCCTACAAAGTAACAAAGAAAAGAGTGAAGCCAACAAGCTTTGTAAATTTTAACAGAATAATTTATTTCCCTAGAAAACAAGGTAAAAATATGAAATAGGACTTACAGTTTGTGAATATAATCCAAAAATTAATCATGGAATCTAAAAATATAAGTCCTATTACTAAAAGTCCTAAATGAATCGAAGTTAGAATCCCGACGAAGTTCCAATATGGAAGGCGATGACGTCTTCTATAAGGTGTTGTTGTGTAAGCAGTTCCTTGTTGATGTTTATGAATCAAGGATAGTATCCCGGCTTTAGAATTCCAAATAATTTGCACTGAATGTCTTTGTCCAAGAAACTTTGTGAACACAAGTATTTTCCAGGGTGAATAAATTATTTTACATACGAAAATCAACTCAAATGGGAACAAGACAGATACCTTGAGTCCGAAGGTATATATTTACGACTGACTGAAAAACACTGACAATGAATATTAAACCCAACTAAAACGTAATTTCAGACCCGCGTGATGGGTCACGTGATCACTTACTACAAATCAGTTAGCACGTAGGCTATACGGGTCTCGATCGTACGAAACAAATCTTACTATAAGATTTAATAATAAAAGGGTTGTTTACAAAATAGAGCGGTCACGCAAGCGAAGTATGACCTTGATTACGACCAATGGTTTTCAGTCTGTGTTTACCAATTTCTGAACCAAGGTCAGCTAAAAGTAAAATGTAGCAATCGAATTGCGTTGTTTATCAGGTCAAAACAGAGAACTCAATTTTCCGAAAAAAAGTCATATCCTGTGAATAAAGTTATTACAATAACATGTAATGAAAATAAAAATAAAATAAGAGAATTTAAAACTAACACACAAGCAATTAAATTACATATCCGTAACAATATACGCTGTAACATCTAGCACTTTCAAGTTGTATTATGTATTCATGTCCGGTTGAGATGAATATTATTTCTTCAAAGTGTTGAATTCAAGTGATTATTTTCTCTGGAAATACAAAAAGTGTTCTGATAAAATTCGTGAATACAGACATTCATTGTAATTTATAGTATATTCAATCTGCAATTATATTTCTGTGATTCAACAAAAGACTGTTGGCACATCAACACACGGGAAGCTATAACAGACACGCCATCGCCTTCAGTTTTTGGATTTATTCTGGACTTTGACTGAATTTTATTCAGGACGTTAAAGTATTAGGACTTGTGTCTTTAATTTTTGGATTATTTTGGGATTTACTTCGCAATACGTGAGTTCTTTTTCTCATTTTCACTTTGTATTCTAGGGAAATAAACTATATGTTAAATTGTACAAAGCTTGTTGTCTTTCACTCTTTTCTGTTACTTATTTTAAGAGAATAAACTTGTAACAACATATAGAGTTTTTACTAAGTTTGGTATACCGTCATGTACTAAATGCTAATATTATGATATTCCACATCCTTATGTTGTCACAAATTATCTGTAGTTTTAATTAATTTTGCCAAAACTTCATATGACATTGTGCCCCATGTATTTTCACTGAATCATTATTATCATATTTTGAAGCTTATTTATCAAAAATATTTAGTGCTTTGTTGATGAAATATCCATTTTTTACATAATTAATTTTTATCTTCTAAAATTCATTCTCTAATTATAACAACTGGCACATGAATTGTCTTGCTGAACAATGGTAAGGTGGCTGCTTGTGTTTGTCTAAAATCTAAATTTCCTATTTATATAAAGACTTTCATAGTTTTGGGATTTACATAATTTCAATTCAGTGGACCGTAAATTTGGAAATAAAATTATTGATAATTGCTGGTATTTGTTCTAAGCGTTTTGTTACAAAGGTGTTGTAGGTGGCCAGTGGGTTTTCATTACATTTTGGCTGTTATCAGGGGTTTTCGTAAAATTTTGAAGTCCAGTGACGCATATCAAAGTTTGAAGACTATTGGTCAGACTTTGTGTTCTTAGTAAAATTTAAAGACACGTGATCCAGGCTGTTATTCATACAGTTTGTTCAGTAAACAAATTTGAAGATTTGTAGGTCTAGGTATTTTTTGTTCGAAAACTTTGATTGCAATGGCCTAGGTTTTTCTATAAATTTTAGAAATCAAGTGGCTTAGATTTCTCAAACAAGTATAGAAGAATAGTAGAGCAGACTGTTTTAAAATTCAGATTTGAATAAAGGTGGCCCAGGTTTTTATTAAAAATTTTGAAGACCAGTAGCCCAGGCTTTTCTTTTATAAATTGTGAAGACAAGGGACACAGGTTTTTTACAATAGAAATTTTGAAGGCTAAAATGGTCCTGGTATTTTAGTAAAATTTTGAAGGCCAGTGACGCAGGGTTTACTATAGACATTTGAACAATAGGATGGGTAAGCCAAGGATTTTTCTGAAACATTTTTACAAAAAGAGCTTAAAGTAGTGAGAAAAGTTTAACTTGGTGAAACTATATGGAACAGTTTAAGTGAATCAAAACCTTGATTTTCACTAACAAAACTAATGCCGAATTGACATCCAACATAGCAACCATAGCTGCTATTTCAAAGACCTTATTAAGAGCTACTCCTCACGAACAGACGGTCAAATCAGAGTTGGATTTTGACTAAAGGCCGAATGGTCATACGCGTCTATACGAATGACCAGTCAGTCAGTCAGCAAGTCTGGCTACAATTAGTCTCTTTCGAGCATAGAAGCGATGAACGTATATTAATAGACCATGACGCTAGCTATGAAACTGATGATTCCCAGCCAAGCCCTTAATGCAATTAAAGCATCCGGCCTTAACCTTGGAAAAGGGTGGAGCCCTCGGGCACAGCCTAGAAAGACAACTCTTCTTCTTTTCTGGGAAAAGTCTAACAACTTCAATTACAATAGTTATCAGAGTTACAGCCCCTGAAGACAGCAGAGACGAGGAGGGAGAAAGCAGTTACCACGGTAGGACACGAGCAACATTCGCAGACTCGACAGTTTCCTAGCCCTATACCGGAGGATCCCTGCCAACAATGCCTCTACCCACTGCAACAAATCAACAGCTTCTTATAAAAACAAAGACGAGGAAGGAAGCCCCCATGCCTACAAACACATGCGGCACCAGCGCAACAAGGGGCAGGGCAGGGGAGGTAAATGAAGGAAATGAGAAAAAAAGGAAAGAAGCAGAGGAGAAAAAGAGACTAAATATGAGACCAAAAGGCAACAACTGGAAAAAAGACAACAACCACCTAGACCAGCGGCAAGAACAGCAGCAACAACTACAAGAACAATCAACTACAACTTCAACCGCAACGAGTACCCGACCTGGGAATAGAGCCAAGGAAATACCTCCACCACAACTAGAAAAGACAGTGGCGAACAAACAACAGTAGCTGACTGCCACTGCCAAACAGAGGGCAGCACTGATTGAGTATCTTTATTTTCCATGCTGAGGAGTGAGGAATGGAAGTTCTAACTGAAAACAGACTGAGAGCACAGCAGCACACAGAAGACTTATTGACCGGTCTGGAGACTGCCAAGAAACAGAGGGGAAATCCAGCTGACTAACAGGAAAAACAAATTTCTTTCACTCTGCGGGGAATATCAGCTCACTAGGAGATAAAGTTGCTCGTGTCCATTTCACCTAGTGGTAGCGATAATAAACGAAATGATTAGAGCATTCAGCATTCCGGTCCAGGCCACCCAGTACCGAACAAAATAGGACAACCTGGTAATGGTAGATAGCATAGTCCCAACACCAGCAAAGAGAGAGTTAAGGAAAAGTTCTTGCCACCGAAACATCTTAGACCGATCCTGCTCCTACTTTTAGAGGATTGACATCAGTCTATGCAGGGCTACTGATCATTTTGTCTCCTATACCTAGGGTTTTCATTTCGGCATCGAAATCTATTTCGATTATATATTTCTAAATTTATAATTCGGTCTAAAATACTCCATAATTGTACATCTAATTAAGACCATACAAATAATCAAGTGTTCCTTTAACCCAGTTTGTTATTAAGCTACATTTTCGGAACACAAATGTATACCATGTCATCAAAATTATTTATTTAGAAATATTCGTTGGATAGGAAAATTTTAAAACTAATCAACCTTTACTCTAATTACAAATGTGGCTAACACACAAATGGGTGTTAAAGATGGCCCACATCAGATAAATGAGCAGAATATGGTTTTTCAGATAGTTTCTGACGCCCAGGGGCTCCACCCGGCCTTCTGCTCCTTTTCCGCGTCCAGACATTGATTTTTTAGCCAGCGGTACAGACAGTAACGAGTGGAGTGGCGGCTCCAGTTTCCGACTCGATACTCCTTCCAAGGCGTTCAATGGGGTTTTCCCATATGAACGCATCGAATAGTCGACAAAGAATAGTGTGTTCTGCACACAGTCCTGTAATCCCCGAAAATGCCTGCTTGCATGCAAAATAGAGGTAAAATCTTGTTATGAGTAAGGTATCTTTTGCACTCGACGAGTAGATGTACATGGCCTAATGGCCTAAAGAGTCCTAAATTGAAGGTCAGTCAGTCAGTCTGGCTACCCATCGTTGACTCGTCAAGCAAGAAGAATGACAACTATTGAGCATTGTCAGGTGGGAAAGTGACGGGATACTTGGTTTGGAGCAGCTCTTAGAACAAGTAGAAGCTCAATGGTATACCCAAAGTCCAGTTCGTCGGGAAGTACCTGCTCTTCAAACAGCAAAGAGTCTTGTCAAAAAAAGTGATAGTGGTGGAAGCAGAGAAGATTAAGACCACCTGGAAAGAGGAAAGAAAAAATGGAGCGCCAGAAGAAAGAACATCTCAATACCAACTGGATGAAGGGCCAGGAAAAAGTTAGGAAACTGGGCCATCCAGACTGGATCCCTATTGAGGATACAGAAGAACCAGTTGTCTCCAAGAAGTCGTCACGGAAAATATGGTTGAAGAAATGGTGGTCAGGGATAAAGAAGTAGAAGAAAACAAAAGGCACTTTTCAGAGTCACCTACATCTCCAGAAAAGAGAGATATTACTCAATAATTGTCATATGTATTTGTTTATGTTTTGTGTATGCTTTTGTTTGTAATATTAATATTTCCATTGTCGTTTGACCATATAAACACTCTTGACCCCCAAGCGACACTCCCATATTAAACCTATGGACACGATACGCCTCTATAATATGATAGGACTCCGCCCAAGTGACGGCCATATATTAACCTATGGACTACTGCTAATTTCGGTATGAACCCCAATTGACACATACAACTACTCCCAATAGCTCCTGGATTTACAGTATTTGCACAATAGTACGAGTGTTCGTATTCTTCCACTTTTTAAAGTAAAGTATATCTCGAGAGTATTCAAGATGAATTCAGTGATGTTCTGCCCCTGATATCAGGTTCAATGTCAAAGGCCATGAAAACGATGTTTGTACTTCCCTTAGCTTGTGAACATGTTAAATCGCATGTATGTATGTATGTATGTATGTATGTATGTATGTATGTATGTACACCTAACCACACTTAGATCCAACACTGTTAAATAGATTTCATGATTTAGTAATTATTGTGTCAGCAATTCATATAAAATTCAGTATAACCGAAGTACTCTTTTTATTGTAATTATAAAAGAAACAGGAAGAAATAACAGGCATTGCCGGTTGGATTTCTTATTGACAACCGAGTTCAAGATATCGAGTTAAAGCTAGGGACCAAACAAAAAAGGCCTCTTGCCTTGGATGGCAATATTCCACGTCAAAGTCCTAAGATAAAGAGTTAGTCTTGCATGTCTTGGTCGGTGGATCTCTACACATGAGGTCCTTACATCCGGGAGCCTTCTTGTGGGTACAGATGCAACACAGCATATCGGTAAAGAGCCCGCCTGTAAGGCCTGTAATCAGAAAACATACGTGACGCCTGCTGCCAAGGATATATACATAGACATCAAAACATACACACATATACATCCAAACATATAAATATACATCCAAACATATACACATACATATACATCCAAACATATAAATATACATCCAAACAGATACACATACATATACATCCAAACATATACACGTACATACACATCCAAACATATAAATATATATCCAAACAGATACACATACATATACATCCAAACATATACACGTACATATACATCCAAACATATAAATATATATCCAAACATATACACGTACATACACATCCAAACATATACACATACATAAACATCCATACATATAAATATACATCCAAACAGATACACATACATATACATCCAAACATATACACGTACATACACATCCAAACATATAAATATATATCCAAACATATACACGTACATACACATCCAAAGATATACACATACATAAACATCCAAACACATAAATATACATCCAAACATATACACATACATATACATCCAAACATATAAATATACATCCAAACAGATACACATACATATACATCCAAACATATAAATATACATCCAAACATATACACATACATATACATCCAAACATATAAATATACATCCAAACAGATACACATACATATACATCCAAACATATACACGTACATACACATCCAAACATATAAATATAGATCCAAACAGATACACATACATATACATCCAAACATATACACGTACATACACATCCAAACAGATAAATATATATCCAAACATATACACGTACATACACATCCAAACATATACACATACATATACATCCAAACATATAAATATATATCCAAACATATACACGTACATACACATCCAAACATATACACATACATACACACCCAAACATATAAATATACATCCAAACATATACACATACATACACATCCAAACATATACACATACATACACATCCAAACATATAAATATATATCCAAACATATACACATACATATACATCCAAACATATAAATATACATCCAAACATATACACATACATACACATCCAAACATATACACATACATAAACATCCAAACATATAAATATCCATCCAAACATATACACATACATACACATCCAAACATATACACATACATAAACATCCAAACATATAAATATACATCCAAACATATACACATACATATACATCCAAACATATAAATATATATCCAAACATATACACATACATATACATCCAAACATATACACATACATAAACATCCAAACATATAAATATATATCCAAACATATACACATACATACACATCCAAACATATACACATACATAAACATCCAAACATATAAATATACATCCAAACATATACACATACATACACATCCAAACATATAAATATATATCCAAACATATACACATACATAAACATCCAAACATATAAATATATATCCAAACATATACACATACATAAACATCCAAACATATAAATATACATCCAAACATATACACAAGCATAAACATCCAAACATATAAATATATATCCAAACAGATACACATACATACACATCCAAACATATACACATACATAAACATCCAAACATATAAATATACATCCAAACATATACACAAGCATAAACATCCAAACATATAAATAAACATCCAAACATATACACATACATAAACATCCAAACATATAAATATATATCCAAACATATACACATACATATACATCCAAACATATAAATATATATCCAAACATATACACATACATACACATCCAAACATATACATATACATAAACATCCAAACATATAAATATACATCCAAACATATACACATACATACACATCCAAACATATAAATATACATCCAAACATATACACATACATACACATCCAAACATATACACATACATAAACATCCAAACATATAAATATACATCCAAACATATACACAAGCATAAACATCCAAACATATAAATATATATCCAAACATATACACATACATATACATCCAAACATATACACATACATAAACATCCAAACATATAAATATACATCCAAACATATACACAAGTATAAACATCCAAACATATAAATATACATCCAAACATATACACATACATAAACATCCAAACATATAAATAAACATCCAAACATATACACATACATAAACATCCAAACATATACACGTACATACACATCCAAAAATATACACATACACATCCAAACATATAAATATACATCCAAACATATACACGTAAGCATCCAAACATATACACATACATACACATCCAAAAATATACACATACACATCCAAACATATAAATATACATCGAAACATATACACGTATACATTGAAACATATACACGTACATACACATCCAAAAAATATACACATACACATCCGAAAGTATAAACGTAAATACACATCCAAACATATACACATACATACACATCCAAACACATACACATACACAGCCATCCAAACATGTACAAATACATACACATCCAAACATATACACATGCCGCTTCAATCAATTACGAACCCTTGCTAGAAGCTTTGGTGAAGTACTGAACATCTCTGTTGACATCGAAGACAATTTCATTAACTGGACTGTGGAAACTAATTGTGTTCATTATTTACTTCAAAGTTTACACGATTTATTAGAAACAGTTTCACTTTCTTTTATGATTTGCTGATATATCTGTTTTCTTTACAAAGCGTCTTTTTTTTTTTCACAGAAGAGAACTCCTACGTTTCTATTTTGAACTTTATTAAATACAACACATCGGTTCCTGCATTTATAAATGATTAAATTGGAATGGTACAGTGAAATACAAAAGAATATACAAAGCCCCCCCCCCCCAACAAACAAACAAACAAAACAAACAATTATTATAAAGCAGCTCCCTGAGTATATGTTATATACCAATTGTGCTAGGCGAAAACAATTTAGCAAGAAAGAAGATAAGGGACGGATAATTTACACTGGGAGAAAGTGAAATTAGTATATAATTGTTGGCATATATATCCGATTGATATATGTACATGTAACATGATATAACTATTTATATTATATGTACGTGTAAAATGCTATAAACATTTACGTATTAGCTGAGATTAATATACCGGGGCACTGGAAACAATCAATCCAGCCCAACAGCTATCACCCAGTCCCCATTATTATGCAAAAATGATTGTCCTAGTGTCCTACAAGAACAGAAAGTAGATTTCTTCAAGGGGGGCCAGCTCATTCATGGTACGCACTATATACCGTCCCTATTATAAACGATTCAACATTTCGTTAAGTCACACTAATTTTCAGTACTAAATACATGTGCTACAATATTTATGAGACATTTGTTTAACGCTTTTACTACACAGCTTGACAAATATAATATTTATTACCTAAACTTCGAGCGAGTCGTCTGCCAGCATTTCTTGAATCAGCGAAATGGAACACAGCGCCATGTGTGCATACACAAAAGGACAAAATGGTGAACAGTATACAGATTCTAGCGGTACTCATGGTTTATTACATACCCTTTCCCACGGGCACACAGAACACTGTCTGCAAACACGAAGTATAAATAAATCCAGATCAAGGCCTTGGAGGCTCATTTAGTCTTTAGTACCTAATATGTATAGTGCTTGAGAAAGTTAAGAAACAAAATATCGCTGGCACATGTATATGAAGTTACGTAAGTAAAAGAAGCTTTGTAAATACAAATAACGGTTAAATACAACTTTTAATTAAGATCTGATTAGACCTGATAACTCTAGAAAAGGCAAATTTCACTTTTAAGTAAGTTTCCTCCTTAAAATGTGATTAAATCTAACAAATGGTACGATGACTACTGCCGTATTCTTTCCCGACCAGTAGAGCTACTGAAATACATATAACTGGATATATTGTTGCGTGGTCAGTATTAGAAGATTAACATAGATGCATAATGCCTGGTAAACTTACCTGCAAATTGTACGCTGTAGCAATCTCGCCCAGACCGGGGGGACGGCGGCTTCTAACCGTATGTATGTATTTCTACCCGTTCGTTCGTCTGTTTTAGGCGAGTGTATATTATGCAAGCAAGCAAGCAAACATACATACATACATACATACATACATACATACATACATACATACATACAGAACGGACTGACGGACAGACATACATACATCATTTATGTATGTAAGCATTGATGTCTTCATGTCCACAAGTTGTATACGTGTGACGATCTAAGCATCATGTGTATTTGTTATATGTTTGGATGGAATAAAGTGTGGTCAAAGCTATTTGTCTTATAAAATAATATAGATAAAAATACAAATGCTGATATGTCGATTTTGAGTATCAAAAATATATGTTGTAGTGTTGTTGGAGAAGATGAAAATGGAGAGATCGCATTTAATGGTGATAACATAGACATAGTAGTATACAAATAGTCTGATCCTAAACCAAAAACAGATTCTGGACCAGAACTCCAAAGGCCTGCTGGATTAACTTTTTTAGTGATAAAATATTTTTTTTTCTTCAGTATAGTAATAGGCTGATCCTAAACTAAATGCGGATTCTAAATCAGAGACCCCCACCCTGAAGATTTGTTGGAGAAAGAATAAACCTTTTTTGATAGAAATTTCACATTGAACAATGAAATATTATATAATATTTATCATTATAATCCAATAAGACATGTTGGATTTGATCTAACAAACAGATTTTGTAAGAGATTTGATTCAATAAAATCAGCCTCATGCTATACTGGCATAAAACCTAAAATAATAAGCGACTGTATTAAAAAAGTTGGTTACCATATATCAACAAAATATGGGTCAGTATGGCTGTTCGCAACTGAAAATGATATGAGAATAGTAGGTTGGTCAGATGATTTAATAACATTTATTGACAATATGGTTGATATTTTATTTGATAATGATAATTCTAAAGCTACACAAAAATAAACAGCAGCGATGACATTCGGTCTACCATTCCACGAGGTCCCTTCTGCCGGTAAAGTCTCATAAGGTCCTAAGAGTCCCTTTCAATAGACATACCCCCAGGAGAATTCCTAAACGAAACGAAACTTTAGAAACTCAGAGGGCTGTCTATTTCAGGCACTCAAAGCATATACCCCCAGGAGAATTCCTAAATATCCGAAACCGAAACTTTAGGAACTCAGAGGGCCGTCTATTTCATTGTAAAGACCTGTCTTATGGTCCACAGGCACCTTATAAGACTTTTTTTGTCCGGCGACATTCTTTCTGAATGCCCTTGTATGGGGTACCCTTCAGTGAGGTCACAAGGTCACGAGCTCACATCATCGCTGCTGTTTATTTTTGGACGGCACATGCATAAACTTATCCTAACTTATCCTAAGAGACGGCACATACATAAACATATTCTAACTTATCCTAAGAGACGATACAAACATAAACTTATCCTAACTTATCCTAAGAGACGGTACATACATATAAACTTATCCTAAGAGACGGCACATACATAAACTTATCCTAACTTATCCTAAGAGACGATACAAACATAAACAGCGGATTTACCTACGTGCAACAGATTTTGTATACTCTCCCCATGATAACCCCGAGTTGAGTGCAAAAGTACACCCACCACGTGGTTACATGGTGGGAGAGTGTATTATTTTTCTGTTGGGCTTCGCACCCCCCATTAAAATAATTTTTTGGTAATCCAGAACCATACCCACCGACATATGCCCCAATTAAAATAATTTTTTGGTAATCCAGAACCATACCCACCGACATATGCCAGTGATGGGAATCGAACCACAGACCTTCAGTACGAGAATTCAATATTCCTGCACTGAGCTATGAAATCCGCTTATATATATATGTTTAAGAAATTACTATATACTTACCGGTTACCTGGTTTGTGAATAGTATTTTATTTTTTCTGATTTTGAATAGCATTTCATTTTTCTGATTTTGAAAAACATTAATCTGAAATCTTACATTTATACAGAAAAACGAAATCTAAAATATATTAAGTCTATTTGTACAGAAAAACGAAATCTAAAATATATTACCGTCTATTTATATAGAAAAACGAAGCGGCTGTTTATATTATAGGCAGGTCTGAAAATCAATAGGTGGATTTAGAAAGACAAACAGACTAATACGCCTGGAAATCACTTAACAGACAAAATGAACTCACTAAAATCACCAGCAGGGCTTTATTACAGACAGTCTGAAAATCAATAGAGACATAAAGTGCATTCGTACCAATCTATATTCAACAATCCAGAACAAGCTGGAACGGTATTATCTCCCTTCTATAATGTCCAAGTGCTAAAGTATTAATTCCGTCTTTACAATATCTTTTATCATCAAAATTGCTAAGTCCACGTTTTATTATTGTATCTGTCTCGAGCTTATGAAGATTCGTTCTAATGACAGTTGTCTTAATAAAACTGACATTACTGTTTAGCGCGGTTTTAAAATCATTAAAATTCATCATCTTTTCCACATATCCGCGAGGGATACCTTTCGCTCTCTTTGTAAGTTTATTATCATCTAATATGACAGCATACATCTTCCTCCTTAATCCAACAAACTCTCTCACCGGCACAAACATAAACTCATCTTTCATTTTACCAATAACTTTTTTATTCGTATTATCATTAAATCCACCACCAGTCGGGTAATCTGATAAATCAAATAGGTCACGGCGCTTGTAAATATCCTCATAGACATCTTTGCATTTTATATTATAAACTAGTGAATCTGTATCAGTGAATAGCAACTCCGAATCTGGCCACTGCTTTTTTGTAAAATTATAGTGAAAATCATACATTAGCCACTTTGATATATCAAGTACAGCTGCACCAACATGTATTGCAACAAGATTTTCATTAAATATTTTCATACTGAAAAAACCGTCATCATTAACTAATTTATTTCTGCGACTTATAACCAAAGACTTACAAAAATGGTACTAACAGCTGCCTCGCTTGGCGCTCAGCATTAAGAGGTTAGTGTTAGGACTGGTCGGCCTGGTTTCAGGATAATGCGACTGGGTGGGACATCATGCTACATGTCTGCGGCATGATACCCCAGTGCTAGACATCACTATAAACTGTCACACTGCAGACATCGTAGCGATATGACTGAAAAATTGTTAAAGCTACGTTAAAAATCATAATCACATCACATCACATCACGTCACATCTGCGACTTATAACATTTACAATTTCGATAGAAACTCTTTTTCTAATGTTCTCCATTGTCTTACCAAACACCGAGTTATTCATTAACTTAAAAAAGTTTTTCTCAAAGTCGGTCTTAGCCACAGCACGACGTTTGGTATTTAAATGAATATAATTTGACATCAACCTCAACTGATTAAATTTTAGCACACGATGGACTTTTCTCAGAATTAGTCCAGCATCTACTGCTTGTTATAAATTTTTGTAATGTATCACGTAATTTCTTTTATTTAGCAAATTTGGAACTAACTTATTAACAATGGAATTTTTTGCTGTTGTCATGGCTCGTTGCTCGGGTGATAGTAAACTGTAATCTATCATCATCGACTCCGCACAAAATGGGTAGTCGTTGTGTAGATCATGTAACGAACTAGGATAAACTAGATCAACTGCAACAAAATAACTGACATCGGAAAAATTATCATTAATTTTTTTAGGTAAATCTTTTTCAGTTTCTTTAAGAAATTGATCTGGAGATATCCAATGAAATCCACCGCACGGCATTGGCTCTGACATGGCCCAACCATACAAATTGACCCAGTCTAGATAAATAATATAATTCGACGGGAGATTTTTATCATAATTTTTTAGATATTTATTATCAGCTACTGCATATTTTTTGTTATAACACTAATTCCGCCTCTGATACCTTTTTCAATAAAATTAAACATATCGACATCTGTTAAGAGATCTAATTCTATTTTGCTTGTTTTTAGTAGAGCGTCCCACGACAGTCCGGGAGCAGAATAATACCAACAAGGATATAGTCCGTAATTGCTGTAGCTTACTCGACGAAAACTTTCAAAAACATCTGCTAGTAATAAAACATCTGTTTTCAAATACATATCATGATAATCACCGAATGTTTTACAACTAAATTTATTCCCAATATCTTGCGCATATTTGTATTCATCGTCTGACACATCTTCATTTTTGAGCTGCGAGTAAAATTTATCTTTGTCGGGCAGAGAAGTTTAATCAAATCTGCTCCAGTCGTCGAGATACTCATATGGAAAGATACTTTTTTTTGTCAGTAGATTAAATTTATCACCAAAGTAACTTTGCAGATTATTAAAAGTGTTACAACCTTTTACGAGCTCATCTAATGATGCTGCCATAAATTGCAGACTATCAATAAAACGTAATTTTCAGAGAGTAACTGACATATACTTTTCAAAATTATTTGGTATACATTTTATCATATTATTTAGTTTTAGTTTAGATTTAATTTCCTCGTTACCAAAAGCTTCTACAATGATATGACTATCATAACCGCGAAAGTTATGTAAAACGACAGGAATAAACTTTGGTGCATGAAATTTTAAATTACAATTATTATGAGCTGCCCCTCTGTATTGTCCAGTTAAATGACAGTGATCGCGCACTTTATCACGGACTCCGTTTGAGTCTACTAAAGATTTTTCGCAAATATGACATTTACCTGCTTCGTTAAATTCAAGTTGATGTTTAGACATTATTTTCATTGGAGCTGTCTTAAATAATTTGTTAGAAATTTTATTAACATCATCTATCAGATTTTTTAATAACCATACCGCCGGACTTTCAGATTCATTATCTTTACATCTATATAACTTTATTGGACATGAAAACTTATCGTCGACGCAACAAACTACTTTATAAACTACTCCGCAAGGAACATGTTGCTGTATTTTTCTTGTACTCGATTTATTAGGATTATTTTCAGCTCCAGCCACTGGAACGAGTAGGCACTCAAAATCTGCATAAATAACGAAAGGTATATTTAGTTTATGATCGTAATTTTTAAATTTTAAGACTTTTTCTTTCTCGCCGGGCATAGTTATTCTCTGAACGTTGATACAGTATTTAATATGTTCCTGTAGTTTCTCATTCTTAGAAAAACCCTGCAAACATCTGTAACAGAAATATTTCTTTTTTCTATTTTTATTATACTGCCCGCCAACTAAGCCGTTAAAGTTTTTTATCCAAACGTAATGTCCTTTATAAAATAATAAATTTATTGTCTTTTGTGTAGCGGTCTCTGAAATATACCTTGGGTAAACATTTTCTCGCTCATCTAGTCCAAAAACATTTACTGAAATATTATTTTTGTTTTTCAAACTTTGGTATCTGATTTTCTGACACTGGAAAAGTTATTCCGTTAAAATTTAGTTCATCTTTGTATGGCAAATACTTTTCAATTCGGTCACTGTGGTCACTCTGTGGATGTCTCTCCGACAAAGTTGCCCAACGAAAACATTGGTCGTCGTTGTTTTTGACATTTATACAGCATTTTTTGTTTTTAATTTTTTTTTTGGAAGATCAACATAAGAACTACCTCGAAGTACGTTATATTTTGCCGTATGAATTAAAAGTTCCTTTATCATTTCAAATTTCCAACCTGATCCTGATGAAGTAAATTCCTCCAATTTTTTATTTATTTCTTGGTGTATTTCATCGGCGACTGTGGCAATATTTGTTCCAGTTAATATTTTTCGTGATTTAGCTGTTAAATATGGTTCGGAAATTTCGCTGTCGAAACTTGCATTTTCAAAGATTATATCAAGTATATCTTTTTCGATTACATGTAACTTTGATAAAATCGTATGATACTGAACTATTAGTTTGATACTTTTGTGAGCTGTAAGTTCCTTCGATACAACAGGTTGTAAAAGATGATATAAATTTGTAGAGTTAAAATTTGCTAAAACATTTTGATCATCAAATTTGTAACTGTTGTCGTATCCGGAAAATGCACTAGCAATTTTTTCTGCTTTGATAATGCTCTTTTTAGCAATATCGCGCAATTTTAACATTATATATAGTATTTTTATATTTAATTGATTTTTTTATACTTATTTTTCAATTAGAGATATAAAATCCCTATAGTATAATGACAGAAATTTTGAGATATATCAGAATGACAGCGGAAGAGCAAGAAACTTATCATGTTCACCCAAAGTACAACTTATACGCTGCAAATGCACTTGGTTCGGTTATTTGTATAAAATCTCAAAAACTTATAGGAAAACCAACGCCAGCTGGAATGATAATTTCCGTAAAAGGAGATGATACAGATATCACCGAAATTTTTAGAAAAGATTTTATTTATAGTTTGTTCTGCGAGGATATTCCAGAAGGACAGCGAGTCTATCGAGTAAATAATTCGATTACTGATGACAATATTGAGAATTTAGCGTTACAAGATGAATATCAGCCTCATCCGGTATTTGATTTATACGAAGCTAATGATAGCGGAATTATCCGTCATAGAAAAACAAAAAATGTTATTGGTTTTATGCAAAATTGTGGTTATTTGAATGTAATGGTACGTAAAACCAAAACTGACCATGTTCGTTATCTATCGCATCGTTTTGTGTACGAAACATTTAATGGCGCTATTTCAAGTAATTTAGTTATCGACCACATTAACAAAATTAAAACAGATAATAAGATTGAAAATTTAGATCTAGTTACGTCTCAATAAAATGCTTAACGTGGGGTAGGTGGTGGTAATAATTTTAAAAATCCGACTAGACAAGTAATTTCAGTAAATATTGAAACTGGAGAAAAAATGAAATTTAAGTCAATTTATTCTGCTGCAAAATATCATCAAATTTGTAACCAATCAATAAAAGATGTAGCTGACGGCAAAACTAAAACAGCAACGTCAATGTCAACTTTTGATAGATTTAGTTTCAGATATGATGATTAATTATATTTCGTAATCTGTCTTAGTAAGACAGCTGTGGGCAAACATCAAAACATCATCGCGATCAAATTTTAATGTTAAAAATGAACTTTCATTAAGTTTATTTTTTTCTGCCGTCGTTAGAAGTATTCTGTCATTTTCGCCTTGTATTATATTCACATTAACAGAATAAGCACTATAACCTGACAGACATTTTCGAACTGCTTCGGCTAGTTCTCTGTAATTCAATATATTGACCTTTTGATGATATTTAACCTTAGAAATTCCAGTGAGAATTTCCGGAGATTTCGTTTCGCTGGCCATTATTATTATAAATTAGATAAAAGTATATTATAATATGAACTTGATCAAACGACTTGCTGATATATACTCGGGAGATTATATCGCCACAAAATTACAACACAAAGTTGAACTCAATTTTGCAATTTTGCCAATCACTAACGACAAATTTTCTAGCTATAGCGAAGATGATATTTTGTACAACAACGAGTCAGACGATGAAGTAGCTGCTGTCACTGACAGAAAAAGTACAGCAGACCAACAACTGGACGATATAATGTTAAGTATCACATTTCTAAAAAAATAATAAAATTTAATTTTACAGTTACCAAGCAACAAATATTTTGGCAGCTTATCAAACCTTTTTTAAATCTGAAAATAATTGGTCAACAAAGAAATATAAAATATGATTTTATTTTTGTTAAAATATTTAATTTAATGCCGGTTGATAATACAAGAAAATTATATTTAATTTCGTTATGTAAAACTATCAAATGTAAATCTGTACTTGTGAAATACGAACAAATTTATAATAACATTATTGCACAAAATTGTGAAAATTCTAAGTTTGTATCGACCGAGTTGACACCCAGCTATTAAATTTATCGCTATATCCTCTCCACTTAACTAAACTTTTGTTGCCGCGTTTTCGGATAACTTTTTCAATAACAAATACGTCTTGGGAAGTTTTCTGAAGTTCCTGCTCGTAAAAACTACCGGTTATAGGCTCACCCAATAAATCTTTTAGCGCATATGTTACAGGTATTGTTAAAAGTACTTTATCAACAACAAATACTTCTTCGCTCCAGTTCGGAGTAAATCCTTTTTCAAATGTTTTTTTTTTTTGTTAGAGAAATTCTAACTCGATCACCAACTTTAAATTTATGTCTGCGGTGCATGTTTTCGTTTGCTAATATCGGATTTTTAATTGCGTCGTTTGGCGACATTTTAGTGGTTCGGTGTTTCGTGTTATTATATTCGTCAACAATGTTTTGTAAATTATCAATATATTTATTTGTATTTTTAGCTGTCAAATATTTGTGTATTTTTTCGTTTAGCGTGCGATTAAATCGCTCGACGACAACGCTTTTACCTTCGTTTCCTGTAACATATTTTTTGATGTTATTTTGGAGCAAAAACTGCTCGAACTTTTTATTAAAAAATTCTGCTCCGTGATCAGTCCAGATTCTATTTGGTTTTCTTTCTGTAGTTGTTATTATTTGTTTTAGCGCATCAGTTATTGACGTTCCAGTTTTATCTGAAACCGGCACACTAAAAGCATATTTGCTAAAGATATCTATAACATTAAAAAGATATCTTCTGTTATCATCAAATTTAGAAAGATTTGACACATCTACTAAATCTATCGCCCAGATATCGCCAACGGCATTTGCGACAACTTTACGTCGCGGAAACTTTTTTTTAGGTTTGTGTAGCTCTGACGCTAGCGACGTTGTCGCTTCAAGATCATCATACAATTCCTTTCCAAGCCCGAATTTATATTTTGCTCCAATAAAACCCTGCACCAACTTTCTATCAAATCGTTCTCGCATATTTGTTGGTTCCATTTCACGAAGTTCGTCTAACATTACTTTCTCGCAGTCTGATTTTGAGTTTTCGTGATCACGGTAGCAGATATCATGGCGCATTGCTATTGCATCAACTTGATTGTAAGGTTCCTGTCCTGGCAGAGGATTATCATTTTCATCAAGTTGTTTATCAAGCGGATTATAAGGTCCAGTGTATTTATGGCCTGGCAATGTCCAACCGCCTTTTGGTTTGGGCAATTTGCCAATTACTTTATGTATCTACACCTGTTCCAATTATTTCTCTGTTGTTACATTGTTGACAGTATGTGAGAATTTTAGTTTGCTCGAGACATAAATCTCTATCGGAGTCGCACTTGCATATCATTATTTATTTTCAGATTTATAATAATAACTTTCAGTCGTCTACTTATTTTCAATCGTCTACTAAAATAACGTCCCTGACAACGTCAGTACATCCAGATCCGGACAATTTCCTTAAAAACATACTTTTACTTTTTCCACAAATTGCGCAAATACTTTTCAGCATCATCCTGTTGTTCCTTGTTTTTTTCTGTTGTTTCATTGATATTTTCTGTTTTAGTTTTACATTTGAGACAATATGTTGACATTATATATTTGTAATTTAGATAAAATTGGCAAAATTGGCAAAATTATAAATAATTTTGTGCAATCTCATCATTGGCGTAAGAAGGATGCTTGTCAAATTGTAAAATAAAATCTGAGGCAGAGTTCTTCAAACTCGCGGACATCTGTTTTATAAACATCACGCAATAATATCCACAAGCTGATGTTCCAATAGGTTGAAGTTGATTGGACGAGTAATTAATTACTTTATATTTTTGAGACATATATTTTTTTATTACGTCACTTGGAGGAAGTCCAAACGAGTCAAAGTAATTGGTATTATAAACTGTTACCCAATGCGTGCCAGATCCGTCGTTGAAATCTTGTATATTTATCACGCAGGAACCACCCAGAAAATCACAAGTGATTTTCCCAGCAAGTTCATCTTTGGAATAAACTCCGTGGAAATTTTTTACTTGTTTTAGCTTATCAAGTATATCAAAGTTACTTAACGCAGACGTTTTCAATGTCGCAGGAGATTTTAACGTCTCGTGCCCGGCAATCTTAGTCCTCGTCCTATTCCCAGCAGATTTGGCAGTAGACTTCCCGCTAGTCCCGCCAAAAGTGGAGCTATTGAAATAAATCCTCCTTTAGTTGTTCTTCGACGTCGCGGTGTTTTTCTTTTCGTTGTTGTTTTTCTTCGTCGTGGCATTATATTTATCAGTCACATAAAATTAAACTAAGAAATTGGCAATTTTGTTACCATCGACATTCATACGAAACATTAAACGAAATATTAAACTAAAAAATTAAACGAAACACTAAACTAAAAAGTTAAGCAAAAAAATTAAACGAAACATTAAACTAAAAATTTAAAGGAAACATTAAACTAAAAAGTTAAACAAACTTTTTTTTATATCAGTGCCAACAATACCACTGCCAACAATACCACTGCCGGAGACACTGTTTCTGACGATACCACTGCCCTCAACTGCCTTTTTCGTTGCGCCAGATACTGCTCCAGACGCCGCTGCTAATCCTAATGTACCTAACACCAGCAAAAGTTTTGGTATTAACGTTCTGGCCATTACAGATAGTGCCGGACCAAGGAAGTCGCCATGTTTTGACATTGCTGTTATTTGTGTGGCACTTAAATTTAAAACAAAACGTTTTCCGCGGTTATATTTATTTACTTGTTTTTTGGTTAACATTAATTTTGTTAAAATACCCGCGACTTTATTGCTGTCGACTTTTAATGATACCTGCCTTTGCTTTGCAACAGCAGCTGCTAATTTTTTTAACTTGGCCATCAGTCAAATGTATTTCTTTTACAATATATTTTGTCATCTTATATTAAAGTTACAGATTAAACTCAAAGTTTTTCAAACTTCTATCGTCATTTTACCTCCGACAGAGTCAATTGTAACAGATCTGTCGCTGATCACTAACGCGTACACGTACAACTGCGCTACTGGAACTGCTCCAAGTGTCCAGGCAATTTCAATATCAGCTGTGCTGTCGACAGCTCGCTCGCTATGTTTACTAACATCAAAATGAAATATCGGATAAAGTGTACGAAATTCCTCTACTGATATCTGAGATCCATCTCCAACGTCCTGATATTTTTGTATTGCGTCGAGCAGGTACATGTAAGGTCGAGTAGCATTTTTATTAGCGTCATCTGCAAAATTGCATTCTATCACTCGCTCCGGATATTGCTTTGAATTTAGTCTAGCATGTATTCGTCTAACATCAGCATTATCAAATATTGCATTATTTTGTTGTTGGTTACCGCGTCGCGCTTGCTGTTGAAATACAACAAAAAATTGCCTCGGCAATTGTTCGCTTGTTGTTGTTGTAACTCGCCATGTGTAGTCGGTAGTATTTGGAACTGCTGTTTGATATATTTTATGTTGCTGAAAATAAATTTTGTTTGTATGTTTATCGAGTATACTGTTTAAATCTGACATTTTATCGATTGACGGAGTTATTCGTGGCATCCAAAGCGCAAGTTTGTTTATGATAAATTGTACATCAGCTCCGCCTGACCTAAACAGGCAGTCGTTTCGTTCTGCTCGATCTAAAATAAGTGTATGTTTAACTCCACGAAATACTTTGTTGTAATCGCAACAAAAGCCGAAAATCATATTTAATGGCAGCATCATTGTAATTTGACGTGATCCTTCTGCAAGTGCCTTTCTCCTAGCAAAACCTTCATTGTAACGTGGATGTCTTATGCTCATTGTGTTATTAATCAAATTCAACATTGCAACGCCGTTTGCAGCTGCTCCTGGTGGAGCTACTCCAATATTATTACAAGCAGCAATAAGCGAGACTCTTGTAGCGTCTGTATCAGCGACTGTAGCTGGTGCGGCTATACCAAATTAGCAGCATTAGTAATAAGAAAATCTCTTACAATTGCAGCATCTGCAGTGGCATCACCTGCATGAGCCATAAAACCTTTCATAAAAAGTTCGGTCGATTCAGATGCACCAATTCCAGTGTCTTTAAACCACATCATATTAGTTGCAGTCGATCTTGAATAATCACCAGAAAACGAAATAATATTTAAGATTGTACTTGCAACTTGTAGGTGACTCGAAATATCTTCAACAGTTTGATCAGCTAATTGGCATCGAGCGCTTTTGAATAAGCACCAACCATTACTTATAAGAGCTACTTCTGTTCCAGCTGCAATTGCAACAGGCGGATTAGCTATTGTCATAATCTGGCCGCAAACTTCCAACATTGCCTTGTGAGGTAATAAAAATACATCTTCGTCTCGGGTATTAAATGTTCTAACACCAGCTTTATTTGGCTCATTAGAATTTTCGTCGAGATACTCAATATATTCAAATTCTGTTACGGTGTTGTCGGTGTCATAAGTTTCTGTTAAATCGAGATAATTTTTGACAGACATTTTTTTATTTATTAGATTACATAATTTTATTGCGGCGCTGTTACTTTAGATATTAACTTTTGTATAATCTGCTCGCCCTTATGTGATAAAAGTTTTTTTTTTGTTCTTGTTATCATAGCACGTTGAGTTTCTTTTGTTGGAGCTATTTCTGATATAACCTGTTTGATTGTCGGTATTCCACGTTGTGGATCGCCAGGAAAATTACTTGTATTTTTCTGAGTAATTTTATCAGTTATTTTTTGTCCCACCGCAGTTCCAGCAGCAGATGCGGCTCCAGTTGCAAAAAGCTTTTGATGCGTCAGGTGCAATTGGTGCAACTTTATGCGCGATTCCCGGAACATTTTCAATAATTTTAGTAAATATATTTCCCAAAAATCCACCAACTATTTTTCTTCGGTAAAATTTTTTTTGTTTCATTAAAACCGAGGTTGATTGTGCATAAATGTAAATAGCAAGTAACAACTTCGTTATTCAGATCCAGCTGTCGTCCAAATTGATCTGTCAACTGCATATTTATACTCGTTATTTGATTTTCAACATTTAGCGGATAATAAATAACGTGCCGCGGACTAATTTGCATGAGCGATCCCGGTGGAACATCTGGCGAAAAACTATATATCGTTTGTTCTTTACTGCCCTGGGCTGAGTAAGATCCAGACGCAATGGAGCAATTTATCAGTATTGTATTTACGTCAGTTATATTTACTGGCAGTTCACCGTCATATGTTGCAGTTTGTCCTGGTTCAGATCCATATAGCTTGTGATTAAATCCAATCAGCGACGCTATGCTCTTTGCTGATAAAAAATCTATCATCATACCATTTTTTAATGTTATTCTGGCGCGTAAAGTATTATAATTTGGTGTTAGTTCAAAATTGTCAGCTTCTCCTGTATCTACATATGTTATTAATTCGCGTATTATTTTATTTAAATCAGTTACGTTGTAAGCTCCTTGCGGAATTTTAACTACAAATGTCCCAGTGTCAGAATAAAACGTAAATTCATCGTTTACTCCAGTTTTTACGTTAGCCATGGAATGCCAACACGTACATGAAATTAGTTCAATTTCGTGCTGTTTTTCAGTATCAAGTTGTACCGGTGGAATATAATTTACTGAAAATTTTGCGCTATCTTTCGCGTTAGCTAACGCGTTAGCTATCGCGGCTGTACTAGAGTCTAGTAATAATGTTGTTGACATTGTTATTTATAACATTTTTGTTATTTATAACATTTTTACAAAATTGATATTTACAAAATTAACATTTACAAAATTAACATTTACAAAATTAAATCGCCTTGATTTATATCAAATCAAGGTGTAAAGTTTCGTATTCGTCAGATGTTAATAAATTTTCCGACTTTAAACGATCCAGTATATCAATAATTTCATTGTCAATTTCAGCGCCAACATTTCCGGCTTCCTTTGATGATATCAACAGCATTAATCTGCCTATCATTTCGGCAGTTGATGCAAATATTTTTACACCTGTTCCAGTTATTTTACTTTCAGTTTCCCCTTGCGATATAACTAGTTGTTGTTCAATCTCTGGTATATTAGGACTTAAATACTTTTTTAGTTTTTTAGCATATTTTATGCGATTTTCATCATTTATCTTAAATTTCCTATGAAAAGTCCAACTTTTACCAAACTCTTTTGGTTTGTTCTCATCTGCCGTTCTAAGAAATACGCTAGCAATAACACCGGCCCTGATTATTTTAGTTAATTCAGTCATATGATCTTCTTCATTAGTTTTTTCTAATTCAACATTAGACGTAAAGCCATCTGTCATCATTTTATTTAAATCATCAGTAAGTTTATCATACCTTTCTTTTGACCAAGTTTTTATATTATCAATATCATTTATATCATTTTCTTTTAAAAAGTCACGATAATTATCATCAGTTATTTTATTATGTGCTTTTCTCTATAAAATTGTCTTTGTTCTTTAACATTTAAACCCCTTACTGCTAACTCTCCAATTTTTTCTTGTCCTTTTTCAATATCTTCTATTTTTTTTTATATTTTTCCCAAAACAGTCCTAATTTCATGCGAAGTTAATTCTGCTAACCTTCTTTCAAGTAAAAGTGGATTATTAATCAGTCGATTTAGTTCAGTTTGTCTAGCAGCAGGATCAGCAATATTTCTTACAAGTGCCTCAGCTAATTTTCTTCTTTCCTCGTCAGATCTACCAATAATTTTTGCAGCAGCTGCTTCTTGTTGTTCTTTAACTAGTCCGATTAAACCTTTTTCCTGTTGTCGCTTAAGTTCTTCTTCTGATAGCAGTTTAGTTTCAGGTTGTTTTCCAAGTAGTGCTTCAGTAACTGGTTTGAGAACTGTTGCTGCTGTTTCTGCAGCAGTTACTTGTCTACGTCGTGCTTGCTGTACTCGCTCCTTAAATGCTGCTTGAGATTGAGCAAGTTTTTTTAGATCTTCTATATGTTTTCTGTATTTTGCTTGTGTGTCCATTTTATTATATATAAATTTTATATAAAACAAAAACTTACTGCAGATAATTTTCAATACAACAACGAAGCATTTTAGTTGAATCATGTGTTAATTTATTAAACAAGAAAAAGTTATATTTATCCGCCGTCGCTTTATGATAAAGTTCAATAAATTTATCTTTCGTTACGTCGCCACATTGTTCGTTTGCAATATTTCTAACGTCAACATTGTCCAGTCCCGGAAATAATATAAAACAACTAGTATTTCGTCTGATAAATCTGTCAACATTATAAAAACCTTGGGCTAAATAAACAGAATTACATTTCTTATTACGCGACAGTGAAAAATATGATCTTATTTTGTTCATTTCTACATTATTTAGCGGAATATCGTCAAAAACTACTATCTTATACTCGGACGAATCAAGTTGATTAACTGGAACACGATCTTCTGGTTGTCTGATAATAAAAAAATCTTCACCAGCATCAAGATCATCACGAAGTTTGTCATTATATTCATTAAGTAGCTCGTACTTATCTTGTTGTGGATTAATTGTATAAATATAAACTCGATCGTAATTAAAATTATCGCCCAGCAGTAAATTCATAAGCAAATTTGTTTTTCCCGATCCATTTCGTCCAACAATAAGATAATGGCAATCTGGAAGTTCATTGTTATGTTTATGTTTCACCAACCGCTCTGTATCAAAATTTAATATCGGTGATTTTGCCATTGTTGTTATACATTTTATGTTATATTAAATAAATAATGAGCCATTATACAAAATTTGGAACAACATTAGGAGTTTCATCAGCCACAATAACAAACGGCAATATTGATTTATCAGGTTATCTGAAAAAAAAACTGGAGATAAAATGACAGGAAACCTGTCTATGTCAAATCAACGAGTACTAGGTTTAGAAACAGATTATCCGCCAATAAATGTTGCTGACACACAGGCTGTTAGTTATAAACAACTAAAATCCGTCGACGGTAATAAACTAGATAAATCTGGCGGAACTTTAAGCGGCAACTTAGATATGTCAGGGAAAAAAATTATAAATTTAGAGACTGGATATCCACCAGCGAACTTAAATCAAACTCAAGCGGTAAGTTATTTACAGTTGAAGTATGTTGATGATAATAAGCTTGATAAAATCGGCGGAACTTTAAGCGGAAACTTAGATATGTCAGGAATTTTTTTTTTATAAATTTAGAGACTGGGTATCCACCAGCGAACTTGAAACAAACTCAAGCGGTGAGTTATACACAACTAAAATCCGTCGACGATAATAAGTTGTCACTGACAGGCGGAACTTTAAGCGGTAACTTAGATATGTCAGAAAAAAAAAATAAATTTGGAGACCAGGTATCCACCAGCAAACTTAAATAATACACAAGCGGCAAGTTAATCACAGTTGAAGTTTGTAGATGATAACAAACTTGATAAAATCGGCGGAACGGTTATAGGCAATATTAACATGTCAGGGAAAAAAATTATAAATTTAGAGATTGGATATCGGCCAGAAAATTTAAATCAAACACAAGCTGCAAGATATGCGCAACTAAAATCAGTTGACGACAGTAAACTTAGCAAAACCGGCGACACAATGACAGGTAACTTAGATATGTCAGGTCGACGAGTGTTAGGTTCAGAGATTGGATACCCGCCAGAAAACTTAAATCAAACACAAGCTGTAAGTTATGCACAACTAAAATCTGTTGACGATAATAAACTTAACAAAACCGGCGACACAATGACAGGTCACCTTGCAATGAGTAATAACTCAAAAATAACTGGACTACCAACAACCTCGCCACCAGCTAATGATACTGATGCTATTAGTTATGCTCAGTTAAAGGAAGAACTTACCCCATATTTTAAGAAATCTGGTGGACCAATGTCAGGTAATATAAACATGAGAGACAAAAAAATAACTACTACATATGTTCCAGTTAACCTTAATGATCTGACAAATAAAGCTTATGTTGATAGTCTCTCTAGTGGTATAAAACGAACTAAAAATAATGTTGGGTATATTCCAACACTTTATAAAGCAACTGACAACAAAGCCGGGTTTGAGGTAAGCGCATCAGCATATTATCCTGAAAATTATCCTTATTACGCTTTCTCTGATAGACATGAGTGGACGACCAACGGAGGAGTTGAAAATTTTTGGATTAAAATTAAATGTCCTACTGCAGTTGCTATTTGGCAATTTCATTTGCGCGGCAGATTAAACTCTAGTGTTGGTCGAATTTATAATTGGCAATTGGAAGGATCACACAATCATATCGACTGGACAACATTATATAATGCAGTAAATATGTATATTTCAGCAGCACAATATTTTACAGTCCCGACAGAAAATATTGTTAACAAGTACTTATATTTTCGAGTTAATGTTTTTGCTGCTAAACATCCATTTCCCGGACTAACAGCATTTCAAATATATACACTCGATGATCAGGTATGATCATTGTGATCAAATTTAATCGAATGCTATGAAATAATGGCAGAACCACCAATTATAACTGTTGCGAGGGAATTTTATGATTATATTCTTAACCATAGAAAATTCTTTTTGGGTGAATCACTAGCGGTACGTGCGATAAATACCAGAAAAAATTTTCAATTTCAATGATAAACTCTCTATTGTTAGAGGAAGAAAAAAATTTTGTTCGTGTTACGTATATGCGGGGACCACAACTAAAAGAAGCAATAAAATTTTTTAAGTGATAAGTAGATACTGTCATCCTGATGATTGTCTAGAAGAACTTAAACAAGTTGAAATCCTGCTAAAAAAAAATATTGCTCGAGCTTGATTTTGGAAATTTAGATTTGATAATAAAATCGAACTTAATAAAAGCACGAGCTTACGGTAAAAGAGATGATATAAAAAAAATCTATAGAAGATAGTCATGATAGTCTAAGCAGATTTATGGAAGCTAAAATAATAATAATAAAAAGAAACAAGAAGTTATACAATAGTTTTTCAAAACGAGAAATTTTTAAGTATCTCGGTATGTACTACCACGACAAAGAAACTCTAATTAAAATCGTTACTATGGCATCAGACACTGAGTTAATTATTAAAGCGTACGCAAACGCAATTTTGCCAATGATACGCAAAAAGAACCAGAATTTGATCCGATTATTGTTAACAGATCTATAAAGATAATCAAAAAATTTGATGATGAAATTAGTAATCTTGATGATATTGAGCGAGAAAATTTTTTTGATAAAGTCAGCGAAACAGATTTAGTAGCAAAGACTGATTCTTATTTCGATATAGATGAAGCGGATGATCTTCCATTTCCATCAATCCAGCGCTCTAGACAATTGTTATTACGAAATTATTACAATGAAATCGAGAAAATACTCACAAAACCATATGTAAAATTAATGTTAAAAGTAGCTTCTTCTATTGGTCTGATAACAATTGAACTAAAATCGCTCAAAAAATTAATGCTAGCAAATTTTGTTGTCGCATATGCAATTATCAGACAACATCTTGTTCTCAAAAATTACACGTTAGATCAAGTAAGCTCGGCATTAGGTTATATTGATAAAACAGAAAGCGATTACAGTAATTTAGTGAATGAAACAGATTTGTATGCGGTTGAAGTAGGAAATACTTTTGACTCATACGCCTGGTTAAAGAAAAATGAGGTACTAACAGATGAACGATATAAGGATACTTCGTCAGACGTTTATGACAAGTACAGAATTTTTATAGCTGATCCTAATAATAATAAGTTCCGCGAGTTTCTTGATTCGATTGCTGGTACTAGAACTTTTGTCTTTGTATAAAATATTGTATAATGAAAAAACATATAATCGATTTCAAACATATTTCAGAAGAAACTCCAAAACAAGATGTTGACGCACTAGTACAATATTATAAATTTTATCATAAAAACCACTGGTGTGTAAAGGAATGTTATAAATGCTACCGTAGAATACTTCGAGTAACATCATATGTGCCATTGTTAATGACCAGCTCTGGTATAATCTCAAGTGGAGCATTATTAAATCCGTTTTTGTTAATAATATCTGGTGTCGGTGTCTCTCTTTCAACACTTGTACAAAAAATTGAACCTAAACTTGAAACAAAAAAAAATTCTTGTAAAACAGCAAGTATCACTTACAAAAATTACTTGATCAGATACGATCTTACTTGCGAGGTGTAAAATATGATATGGATGATTTAATACGCGAGTTTCGTATTATTGACAGTATGTTAACGGATATCCTACCAATGAGAGTCAGCAGGTACGAAAAAAAATTATCATAAAATATGGTTACAACAGTAGATGTTTGGAAATCTAGAGGTCTCCAATTTTTTTGTCGAGGGGTGGGGTCTCTGATCTAGAATCAGCATTTAGTTTAGGATCAGCCTATTACTATGCTGAAGAAAAAAAAAATATTTTATCACTAAAAAAGTTAATCCAGCAGGCCCTTGGAGTTCTGGTCCAGAATCTGTTTTTGATTTAGGATCAGCCTATTAGTATACTACTGACATAACACCAGGCATACAATTTGGAAAACAGTACTGATGAAGAAGGAATATACTACGCATTTGATGTGAGTTCAAGTCTGTATTCAGCTAAATTTACAGTACAAGTCGAAATTTAACAAAGTCAAGCAACAATGATTCGATAAAGACGGAGACATAAATCCTGAAAAGTTGGAAACTAAATAGCGCTTGATGACTGAAAATATGATTATGAATGGTCAAATATGGCACAAATCGGAGATCATTCATACTTTTGACAGGGTCAAAGAAACGTTTCAAACTGACGACATTTAAAGTTTTCTTTGTCAGTGGATGTCCGGTTGGCTCGTCGATAACGACTATATCTGTCAAGTGGTGACATTATAATTTTGTTACCGAGTGACTTTGATAATGCAGATGGGTAGTGTCGTCTGATACAAAATGTCACAAAAGTATCATGACTGGTTTGAATTGGGCTTAAACACATGCGTCAATAATGATGAGTAATAACGCTGATAAACAATGATATTCTAGGATAAACATTTTCGAGTACAGAAGGGGAGGTGTGGCTAAAATATATTGTATTAGTTTTACCTTACGTACAACAATAAGTTCAAGAAGATAATTAAATTGTGTTATGATTTTTGTATTCAAGCATACAGAGTCATTCCATTAGATTCATTCATTATGTCTGTCTGCTAATTCCTCAGCATTATAATCTTTATAAAAAGAGTCATTTCTCTGTTTTGCTAGGTGATACTGCCCTACTCCCTCTTGTGTAATCTTTAAACTAGCTACATTACAGTATCTTCTTTAGATTTGATATACACATGTATATCATTATTAATACGCATATAAGTATTTCTCACCCATGCGACAGATAAATCTACCTGTTTTGCTAACCTTACTTTGCCTATCTCAGTCTGGTTATCTCGGACTAGTCATCTCAGTCATTGTGTGCACGCGCTAAGGATAACTTTATCAAGGGACGCAAGCACTGTTGTCTTCTGCTTGGTCTGATTGAGTTTTTTTCCGATCAAACAAACGCCGACACTTAGGGAAATTTACCAAATAATTCTTGGAGCGGACAAACAAGTAACTTACAAAAAGATTCTTTAAAAAAAATCAAACGATAAAGATAAAAAAATGGACTACAAGCTAGGGAACATCTTCACTCTTAAAGGTAGGAGAGCAAAAATCGTACATGTTTACCCCATTGTGCTCCCAGTTGAATCAAATATGTACCTGCAAATATTAATGACAAATAATGCACTTACCAGTCAGAAGAAATCATTTATCCGTCCACACGTTATTCCACAAGCAGATTTCCTCGTAGCATATCCTTCCATTACTAATAGCAACACTTGCCATATTTCCAAGGCAGAAAATATAAATTTTTCAAGAAACCAGGAACATGAAAATTCAGCATGGTTATCCGCTATTTGGAGGGTGTTTCATATACGAGGGTTATGTTACAAACAATATTAATTACAACACCAGTATGTCACAAACAGTTTTACCTCCTCCAAAGAAAAGGAGAGTTATATACTATCATGACACAGATCTCTAATTACCCATCCAAACATTGTTACTCACTCTTCACTTTACTCTTTGTAACTTATACACAGTATCGTGTCATTATTTGCAATAGAACTTTTCTAAATTGAAACTGATGAAAATGAAACATTTTCTTGTAATAAAAAGTAATTTTGTCTTGTTAATTTCATATAACATCCATGTGTTAAATGTGATAATACCTCATTACTATCAAACGTTTTATGTTGTTATTTTATTGAACACGCGTAAAAATTGTGTACTTCGGATGGATCGGTCACGCTACAGCCCTCATTAACGTATATGTAATAATTCGCCGCATGTAACATTTGCGCGTGAACTATATTGCAAAAGCGAAGAATTCTTTTCACTTTTTAAAATTATTGGGTGAGAAAAACAATCTACGTTGGGGTGTGCACCGAGGCAAGGAAATCCCAGTCGCGGGGTTGCATTATATGCCTCTCCACGCCTCATGGGGAGACAAAAAATGTGACCACTTGACTGGGATTTCCTTGTCTCGGTGCCAACTCCAGCATAGATTCTATTAATCTTGCATTTTATCACCTACAGCATAACGTAACCAGAGTTTCTGAATTTATTTTTTCTGCGTTCATGCTATGTTGGTGCTATGTCGTGATCATCGAAACGTTACGCAAGATTTACAGCATCATCAATTCTATAATGTGTTGGTCTTATATCGTTATAATACTAATCCTCAGGATGCTCAGATTGCTTAATTTAAAAATCTTCGCCAGACATTTTATCAATATTTAAATAGCAAAGAAATGGATAGGTCGCATCTTCGAAACAGAGATGAAAACAGTAACCCTATAACAACTTAAACTGAAGAATACAAACATGAACTGAACATAGATTTTGCAGAGGGATTATACAAAGAGATAAAACGTAAACGCTTGGCTCGTTGCAAAGTAGAGATTTTTGCTAAGACAAACAAATAAAAAAGACGCATATCTTTATTAATACTAGAACAGCTACAAGAGCCAAATCAAAAACGATAATGTTGAAGACTGTGCAATGCTGGAACTTGGCACATGGTCATGGATTATCTAGCACGAACTCAAACTGGACAATCTATCACTTATATTATTTTATAAGTGTTGTTGTAGCTATTTAGGTGTCTTTTCCAAATTGTCAAAAAGTAAGTTGTTTCTTTACTGAGCTTTCAGCGTACCGTTCAGTATAGATGTTTGATTTAGTAACGAACAGTCACCAAAAGTACAACTATCTGAAGCAGACGACACAACTTTCCATACAAACCAAACTTTTCTTGCTGATAAATAAAAATTGACAAGATAAACATTATACAATAAGTCTGTTAACCATGCATCGCTTCAGTGTGTTATCATATATATATATATATATATATATATATATATATATATATATATATATATATATATATATATATATATATATATATATATATATATATATATATGTATATATATATATATATATATATATATATATATATATATATATATATATATATATACTTTTTAAGAAGTTGTTTGACATCCCAATAGGTCCACTATTAACAATTGACATTGATTGAGGGTAGAGTTTTGGCCACCCTGACTATTGTCCTTTTTTAAGCTGCTTAATTGAATTTGAGTTTAGGTTCCAGCCTTGATTACGACCTTTGACTCTTCTGGAAGTGAAGCTGTTGTCAATATTTGATGGAATGTTTCCACTGGAAATGATTCACAACAAGGTCATTTTGTTATGTCAGATCAGGTGACATCCTATATATATTATTATTCATTCCTAATTTAAATTCAGTCTGTGTGATCATTTATATACGTGTGGAGATATAATTTGAGAGCGATTAACTTATTTAAATTGTTCAGTGGAATTACAATTCATTGACGTTTTGGACTAAAACATTACTTTTGGATTATTGAGGACCCATTCAAAGACATGCTTGATATCATTGTGGTACATCAAGACTATTGGCACATGAATACATTAAAGACTATTGAAATTTGACCGCTCTGGTGGCCTAATTGGTTAGAACGTCCGCCTCGGATGCGAGAAGTTCGCATCCCGGCCAAGTCATACCAAAGACTTATCAAAATGGTACTAGCAGCTGCCTCACTTGGTGCTCTTATTAAGAGGGCATTGTTAGGACTGGTCGGCCTGGTGTCAGGATAATGTGACTGGGTGGAACATGATGCAGCATGTCTGCGGCATGATGCCCCAGTGCTAGACATCACTAGAAAACTGTCGCACTGCAGATATGGTAGCTACATTACTCAGATTGTTAAAGCCACGTTAAAAATCCCACGAAGCACAAAACACACTACTGGAATTCGTTCGGAACATTATACACCTCTGGACTTATGATAGGTCATTTAGCATTATTTGGAATTCAATTCATTAAAATGTATGTTTTTCTTAAACTCTTCACTACGTGCTCTAGGGAATTTAATTGTCTCTTGAATTTTACTAATCTTGCTGGTTTTTCTCCTGTTACATAGTTGAAAACCATAGACTCGTAATATTTGTTACGATTATTAACACAGTACAGCAAATGTTATAACAAATATACAAAGATAGCGTCTTTCATTAGATGAGAAAGAAAATACAACAACATACTATTAACACAATTTACAAAGCAACATTAACGGATTAGGTTCTGCTCTTATTATTGAACACAACATGCCTATAAATTTACAAAGCAACATTAACGGATTAGGTTCTGCTCTTATTATTGAACACAACATGCCTATAAAGAAGCTAATAAATTTAACAATTCGCCCACCATCAGCAATGTTCATTGAAGAACCTAATAAGTCCCGTTTCTGTGTGTCATGTCACATTCTAAAGCATATCTACGAAAATGAGTGTCAGCTGATATAGGCGTTTCAGCAGCTGGATTATGTTTATTAGTAACAGCTAATGGCATATATGTAACACTAACCTTAAGTGGATTGTGCACATCAGATATTGAATTAGTTTCGAAATCGTTGCATGATAAGATAACTCATAAAAAGATTTTTAACCATGATGGAAAGAGAACATGGAACAATTTAACGAGCTTTGTTATGCATATTTAACTTGCATTGTTTGCTAGTTTTGTTAAATTTATTTAAATTTCATTACATGCTGTTGTAATGTTATGTTGTATGTTGGACTTGACGTTGTCCAAAATTAAGTTAATTTTCTGCTTGACCTGTACTGACTTTTTAAAGTTTATTCTTTAAACTACTAATACCTAGCTAAACTATTCTCTCTGTGTATGGGATCAAAATCAAGATCATTGTTATTGGAATTCACCTGTGAACCTGACCTAATCCACTATATTGTTAATTTTAGTAATAGGTTGCTAATAAAAACTAATATTTTTTATTTTGTAAACATCAGGATCATTCTAGAAGGTTATATTCCATTAGGTAATAGTTTTTATTTTAGAAAATGATAACTGTGACCTAAAGTCAAGTAGAAGACTATATTATCCTGTCACCGAAGGGAAATTTCATTCAGGCTTTAAGTTCTAGAACAATCAAGTTGTATTATATATTGTGTCCGGTATTTCATTTAGGGCTATGATCTAATTCTTCTAATTACTGAATTCAAGTGATTATTTTTTTCTGAAAATACAAAAGTGCTGTGATAAAATTCTTGGACAGAGACATTCACTGGAATTAATAGTGAACTCAAACCTGGAATAATATTACCGTGATTCAACAAAAGTCTGTTGACATATCAGCATTATACAAGCTACACAAGACACATCAACGCCTTCAGCGTGGGAGTTAACTTGGACTTCTACTAAATTTCACTCAGGACTTTAAATTATTAGGACTTGTGTCTGTAATTCTAGAATTATCTGGAATTTAATTCGTAATACTGTCAAGATCCATTTTATTAAATTTTTACTTTGCTTGTAGGAAAAAATTATTTGTTGAAGTCTACAAAGCTTGTTGCTTTTTACTCTTTTCTGTTATTTATTTTAAGAGCATAAAATTGGGGGCTCGTCTGGGATAGGTATTGCTCTAAAATATTCCAGAAAACATTGCTTTTGAGATTTAGATTCACCTTGTTTTGGAGTTTTCTAAATCCCAGGTATAATTTCACATGTTAGAAATCTTTAGTGAAACAAGCAAGCTTTTACATTTTAAAGTGGACATCTTTATTTGAAATCCTACCCAGGAACAATTAGACTCCTTGAAAAAGGACGAATTCCTTCAGCTTGCCAGAAAATATCATCTTTCTGAGACAAAGGCTACTTAACGAAGCAAGAAATAAAACATATTTTGGTCCAATATTTTGGTGGAAAAGAATGTTTTGGTTAAAAGTGCTTTGGATTTTATTGGTAAGTCTCCATCTGACTCTAACTTACAAGTTATGGAATTGAAATTAAAATACAAGATGGAATTGAAGTTAAGAAAGCTTGAGCTTCAGAAAGAGGAAGAGAGAGAGAGAGAGAGAGAGAGAGAGAGAGAGAGAGAGAGAGAGAGAGAGAGAGAGAGAGTTACAGAAAGCAGAAAATCAAATGGAATTGGAGAACGAGGAGAAACAAATGCAAATGCAAATGCAAAGAGAAAAGTAGGAAAGAGAAATGTAGAGGAAGAGAATAGAAAGAAAGGGAATATCAATTTAGATTTAAAGAATTAAAGTTGGCAAGTGAAAAGCAATCTCCCACTTTACACACAAATTCAGGTTTTGATGTTACTAAGAATATTAAGTTTGTACCCACTTTTAGAGAAAAAGAAGAAGATAAATATTTTGCTCAGTTTGAAAAAAAAAATTGCTGAAAATTTGAAATGGCCAAGAGAGCTTTGGACTCTATTATTACAAAGTGCACTTTTTGGCAAAGCCCGAGACATTATGCTTCCCTGTCAGTACAGCAAAGTGCTGTTGTGGTTAGACAAGAAAGTTGATCAAGATTACAAAAATCTCAGACAACTCATATTAGTTGAAGAGTTCAAGAACTGCGTCCATAGTGACTTTAAGACTTATCTTGATGAGTACAAGGTCAAAACTTTAGAAAACGATGCGCGCACTGCTGACGAGTATTCCTTAGCTCATAAAGTTTTTTTTTGTCAGTAAGTCTTCCATTCAGCAGTCGTCTGGTAAAAAAGTATTCCAGCGTAATACGAGCCAGTCCAAATCTCAATTTGGCACAACTTTTAAAAGTCAAGTTTCTGATAAGCTTGATTAGAAATCCTTATCTTTTCCTACGTGTACCTATTGCAAGAAGAAAGGACACCTTATTTTGATTGCTACAAATTGAACAATAAGCAACAGAATCAAGACAGACTTATTCCAAATGCTCTTATTTCTAAGAGGTCAATGTCACGGCAATGTATTGAAAGCAATGCATTTGTTGGGTCAAATAAAAGCCAGTCTGATTCTGTTATGGAGAATTATGAACCATTCGTGGCTGAGGGTTCTTTATCACTCTAGGGTGATTTGGCCAATCCTATTCCTATAAAAAAGTTTAAGGGACACAGAAGATTCTCAGAGCCCTTTCATTATCAGGTACTTTACCTTTTTCTGAGAAGTCATCTAATGAGAGTGTTTGTATTCAGGGAGTAGAGTGCGGATTTGTTATGTTCCTCTCCATTGTGTAAATTTTTCATGAGACTTAGTCTCAGGAAGCGTGACAATCGAAACAGAGTCGTCTTTACCCATTGATGACATTCATTTATTACCAGCCAATGACCTAGCTGGACACAAGGTTGTGGTTAATCCACTTGTAACTGAGAAGCCTTCTTTGGATCAGAAAGTCTATCGTATTGAAAAAATCCCTGATTTATACCCAGCTTGTGCAGTTACTATAACTATGGCAAAGAAAATTCTTGAGAATGACGTTGATCAGGAAAGTATTCCTTTAGCTGACGCATGTATTGGTCAGGCTTTTGATGAGGTCACTTTTACTCTTTGTTTGGATCAATCAGAAGGTATTGATCACAGTGACATTCCTTTAACTACTCATTGTCTTTATTCTGATCAGGGTGACAAAGGATAATCACTTGTCGTCAAACAGAAAAAAGATCCTGATAACTCCTATTTGTTTCAGAGGACCATTAGTGAAACTGAAGCCACAGAAGTACGTGTTTGTTATTTTGTTTAAAAATGGGGTTCTTATGAGAAAATGGAGACCATCTGAGGTAACTGCTGGTGACGAGTGGTCAGTGAACTATCAAATTGTCGTTCCAGAACCGTATAGACAGAAATTTCTTAGTCTGGCCCATGAAACTCCTTTGGCTGGTCATTTAGGGATCACTAAGTCTTATCAAAAGACCTTGAATCACTTCTATTGTCCAAAACTTAAAAGTGATGTTTGTAAATACTGCAGATCTTGTCACACTTGTTGTATGATATGAAAACCCAATCAGAAGATACCTAAGGCTCATCTGCAACCGATTCCTGTATTTGACGAACCATTTAGCAGAATAATGGCAGGATGTGTTGGTCCCTTACCTAAGATCAAGTCATGTAACCAAACAATTCATGTCTTCTGCTTATCAACCTGAGAGCCAAGGGGCTTTAGAAAGATTTCATCAGACTTTGAAAAATATGATTAGGTCATATAGTTTTGATACGGCAAAAGATTGTGATGAAGGCGTTCATTTACTAATGCTTGCTGTTAAGGAATCAGTTCAAGAATCGTAAGGATTCAGTCCTTTCGAACTAGTTTTTGGACATACTATGTGTGGACCATTGGAATTGTTAAAAGAGAAACTTCCTTCTGATGAAGATACAGAAATTAATGTTCTCAATTATGTTTCCAATTTCAAGTATTTAGTTGTTAAAGGCTTGTGAGGTTGCAAGAACTAATCTGCACTTTACTCTGTAAGAAATGAAATCAAGGTATGATAAAAATACAAAGGAAAGAATGTTTGAACCTGGTGATAGAGTTTTGGCTCTCTTCCCATACCAAAAAATCATCTTCAGACTAAGTATTATGGTCCTTACACAGTTGAAAAGAAAGAAAATGATTTAAATTATATCATAAATACTCCTGGAAGGCGAAAACAAAAACAAGTTTGCCATATAAATATGTTAAACAAGTATGTTAAGAGAGATAGCCAGGTTAATCATGCAATTAATTTAGTTGTACATGCCCCACAGAGTGTGGATGTAAGCGATGGAATGCAATCGGACTGTATTGACTTTGGAGTAACAAATTTTCGGAATTAAGAAATGATGAATAATCTAGATTAAAAAAAAAACTTTTATATTCTCAGCAACAAGAAAAGAATGAACTAAAACAGTTAAATATTCGCACTTACTTCCAGATGTTCCTACAAGAACAAATAAAATCTACCATGACGGTGAAATTGTAAATTCCAAACCTGCAAATAAACACACGTACAGGATGAACCCTCTCAAACAGGAATGTTTGAAAAAAGAAATTCCGTATTTGTTGGATAATGATTTCATAGAACCCAGTAAAAGTGACTGAAGTTCACCATATATACTTGTTCAGAAAACCAGATAATACTTTCCGCATGTGCACAGACTATAGAAATGTGAACAGTGTGATTAAAACAGATTTATTTCCATTACCAAGAATCGATGACTCCATCGATAACATTGGAAATGCAAAGTATGTCACAAAATTTGACCTTCTGAAAGGATTTTGGCAAATTCCACTGACAGAAATGGCAAAGGAAATTTCGGCATTCGTGAGAAGAGATGGGCTTTATCTATTTAAAGTGATGCCGTTTTGGGATGAAAGGTTCGCCTAGTACTTTTCAACATTTAATGAACATGATTACATCTGGTCTTGATAATTGTGATTGTAATTGTAATCGATGATGTCTTCATATATAACTACATCTGGAAAGTTCGTTTAGCGATAATTCTGAAATTCTTTGGCAAACTCACTGACGCAAATTTGACAATTAATTTATCTAAAAGTACGTTTTGCCGTGCTTGTGTAACATTTCTAGGACATATCATAGGACATGGAGAAGTTGAATCTATATATGTCAAGGTCAAAGCTATCTCTGAAATCACTGTGGGTATCAGTAAAAATCAACTGATACGATTTTTGGGTATGGCTGGATACTATCGGAAATTTTGATCCAATTTTTCTATAATTCCTGAACCCCTGACAACTTTATTGAGCAAGAAAACCAAGTTTCATTGGTCTGAAAAATGTCAGGAAGCTGTTGAGAAGATAAAGGCTATACCTAAGAGTGCACTAGTTCTTTGAGCACCAAATTTCAGTCAATTGTTTAAAATGTCTGTTGATGCAAGTGATGTTGTGGTTGTAGCAGTATTGATTCAAGAAGACAAAAATGATGTAGATGATCCAATATGCTGATTTTCTAAGAAATTAAATAAGCACCAGAGAAATTATTCCACAATCGAGAGGGAATATTTAGCTTTGATATTGGCATTACAACACTTTGACGTCTATATTAGTTCAGCTCCTTCGTTTATTGTGTTTAGTGATCACAACCCCCTTACTTTCACTGGCAAGATGAAACACAAAAATCAGAGATTATTAAGGTGGAGTTGGATGTTGCAGAAATACAATATTGACATCGGACACGTCAAGGGAAAAGACAATTTAATAGCAGATGCACTTTCACGTGCATAGAAATATATTGTTTCATGTATATTTTGTGTCATTCATAAGATTTCATCTTGTGTAATATTTTTAACCACAAGCATATTTGACTAATAGTAAAAAGAAAGCTTTATTGCGTAAATCTTTCTTTATCTTTATGAGGGGAAGTGTTCTGTAAATTTAATTTGCATTGTTTGTTAATTTTGTTTAATTTTTTTTATTTTATTACATGCTATTGCAATGTAACATTGTATGTTGGACTTGACCTTGTCCAAAATCGAGTTCATTTTCTGCTTGACCTATATTGACCTTTCGATTTTATTCTGTAAACAGCTAATACCTAGCTAAACTATTCTCTATGGATATGGGCTTATAATCAGGATCATTATTAATAGAAGTAAATGTTTTAATACCTAACTCAAAAACCAAATTACTAGGCACTATTAAGAACCACATTCCTTTTCCAATAAATCAGTAAATCCAGTAAAATAATAATGCTAATAATGATAATGTAAAAACATGAAACAACTTCCGAAAAACATGATGCAGTTCACTAATGTTGTAATACCTTAATGGTATTGTGAATGGATTTTTGCATGTATAAACACTGCCCAGTTAATGTGTGAAGATTATGTGATATTAAACGTTGAGATATGAGATGATGTATGACCTACGAGACTTTGGCATATTTGATCATGTGATTTTTATATGTCACTGAAAACATCTGCCATGTGTGAATTACTTCTTCCATACCTGAACTTATGCTACCCTCCCACCCACCCACCCACCATTGTTTAGATCTCTTATAAATGCGTACTCTGTGTTTATACTAAATTGAGTATAAAACCTTGCTCTGGTCCTCGTAATGTCACGCTGTTGTCATGAGTATTAATGAATTCGTCAAGGAATTCATCTAAAGACATCAACAGTTCTACAAGCCCTGGGATATCAACATTAAGTGGAAAGAAGTTCGCATGTTGGCAGTTATTGTGTCCTATTCATTTCCATGTTGGACCATGAGTGTGTCGTGCTGGAATTTCACATGAATAGTTTAGGAAATGAATTATCTTACTTTCCATGATTTTGGAATATCAAAACCAGAAACATGATATTAGTCCATACATTAGTGACTTCATCCATCCGGTGAGTTTTGTTACCGAAACAGAGGAGATGCAGGATAGATGGAATCAATGTGCCCAGCCGAAGAATCACATTTCTCTTGTCAGACGTTTGTTGAACAATAAGTTAGAACTAATGTTACTGTTTATTAGTGTACGTTCTTGGTTATGTAGAACTTGTTATTTTACTTTAATGTGCAAAATAATAAGCATTTGACAGGGACTATTTCTAACCGTATTACGACTCATTGCATCACTAGTACGTTGTACTCTCGCTCGATTCGCATCGAAATTCACTTGTCCGTTTCGTTCAGTTCTGCGTACTTATAGGTATGAATATACAAATAAAGTTAAAAGTAAAAAGACATACCACGGACGTTGAGAGGACAACTTAATTCTGTCTAAATTTTGTGTTCAGAGTGATTTTTCCATACAGTTTGAAAAGTTGACTTGGTTACCGCCATGGCTAGCCCTGAGAAGGACAAACATTGATTGGCTAACTAAGGTCATGTGACATGAATAGGAGTCTACAAATATGAGTGCAAGACAGTACACTGGCAGATAGCTGTCGGAGCGGCAAAGTATGAGCGTCTAAGTAGAAAGGAATGTCGGCCACATATTCTAAATCTAATCCAAAACCATATTTATAGTTTTTTTACATAACCGATATTAACTTTTGCACTCAAAACTGAATCATATTGTTATGAGAAATTTTAAAGAGCTTATTACATGAGTGCTATTGAATTTAAATGCTTTATAATTATTATATAATTTTTTTTTTATAAAGCCGCTGCTATCTCCCACCACACTGCTCACGTACACTAGTACTAAAATTATTTTATTTTCATTGAGATCACACTACTATGTCAGAATGTGTTACAGTCAATCTAATAAATTTAGCTGTTAATATACACAGGAATATAGTAATAGAATTAATTTCACCATTAATATGGTGTATTATAACTTTGTCTTTTGGCATTTAGACGAACCAATCTGCTCTATATTATCAGAAATTGATAGTGTTGTGATAGACACTGTGTTTATGTAAAGTCACTGTGCGAAATTGGAAAGCATTTTGTATCTCACCTTTTTTATTCAAAAAATCATTTTTAAGTCCTGAATTCTGGTCTTGTCGATATTTAACACACGGGGTGTTACAACGTTTTGGTGGCGCGCGGTGGGATGGTAAAAATATATTTGCCATCCAGGATTCGAACCTAAAGAGACCAGCATAAATTTGGACCGCAAATGTGGTGGACAGTGACGCTTGTAAGTTATTGTATATACGTGTAAAGTTTGAAGAAAAAATAAGGCTGATTCTCCTGATCCTGAAGTTGTATTTAGAGCTCACATAGGTGAATCTGAGGCTGGTCAGGGCTATGTTATATATGATGAGGGTCCTGGCGACGGAAGGTAAGGTTCTTGTTATGATACAGAAAGAGAAGGGCATGAAGATGCCATAAAGAATATAAAACAAGACTTTAATGATGTTGAGAGATTTTATTTTCGTTCACGTGCATCAATGCAGCCGACACCATATAGCGGGAGCGACGACTGGGATGAGTACATTTCCCACATGGAGAACTGCGCAGAGCTTGGACGATGGAGTGACCGTGACAAAATTATGGCCCTTAGTGCAAGCCTTAGTGGTGCTGCACGTACTTTCTACATCAGTCTCTCTGCTGAGGAGAAACAGTCATATTCAGCTTTGTTTGGGAAACTTGGGCAAAGGTTCGGAAGCACCCGTCAGCAAACCCGATGGCTTTCAAGATTCGAAACAAGAAAACGTCAGCCTGGTAAGTCCATAGCCGTACTTGGGGACAGTCTTCGTCAGATGACACAAAAGGCTTATTCCAGCTTGGGCGCAGTTGCACAAGAAGCCATTGCACTGAACCAATTATACAAAGCAATTTCATTAGAGATGAAGTGTAGATGCATGGATAGGGAAGGCAAAACTGTTGTAGAAGCAGTTAATGTGATTGAAAGATATGAAGCAGTAATTGGGAATAATAATGCAAGGAAGTCAAAAGTCAGAGGCGTAGCTGGGTTAAATGATCAGTCAGAAGAAACAAGTTCGTACAAAAATGGGCGAGCTAACCCTGTTCTAGAAAATACCCTGAAACAAGTTATGGAAAAGCTAGATAAAATTGAAAAGAACAATAAATCTAGATGGGAGACGAAGCCTCAAACTCAACCATTTAAAAGTAGATCTTGCTTTACCTGCAATTCTCCAGATCACTTGTTCTGTAAATGCCCAATTTATCAAAAGTATAAAAGTCAGATGGAAGCTGGAAATTCTACTTTACAAAGGAGCGAACACTCAGCAGTCCCAGTTTAAACAGCAGGGAAACGGCAAACCATAGAGCTCATTAGGCCAGGGGTTAATGGAAGGAAAATGGCCTGATGAAAATTATTTGACCGAAGAGACGAAGGATAAAGCTGTAGGTAACAAATGTTTAGGTAAGGTTGGAGAAGTTATAGGAAATTGGGACAATGGACTTTATACAGCTGGAAGTATTATAGGTGTCGAGGCAAAGTTTCTTGTTGACAGTGGTTCCACTTCTACTCTTTTGTCGCACTCTATATTCAAAAGATACCTTACGAAAAACGACCTGCTCTTGTGGTTGCACCACAAGAAGTTCAGGGAGTAAACGGTCAACATCGACAAGTTTACGGACGAGTCCTACTGAATATTGTATTTGGTAGTGTTCCATACGCACAGACTGTGATTGTGTGTGACATTGTGCCCGAAGGTATCCTTGGACAAGATTTTATGCTTACGTTTGCAAGTAAAATTGACTACAAGAACTTGACTATTCAGACAAAGTATGCTGATATTCAATGTTGGATTGGGGGAGAGGTTTCAGTGTCATGAAGAGTTGTTGCAAAATGTACCATTACTATACCTGCTAACTCCTACATGTGGCTACCAGTCATGATACCAGGAACTGAACACATTTCGGACATTGGACTTGTTGAATCAAACAGGGAGCTCTTTGAAAAGAACATTTATATATTGTTCAGGGCGTTATTGACATAAGAAGGAAATACGTGTTGCAGGTCGTCAATGAAAATTACTCGGATGTTAGTATATATCCAGATATGAAGATGGGCTATTGTGAATCAGTATACACAGAAGAAACGACAGAACAGAGATGTGCTACAGTTTTTACGCACAGTGCAGATGATGCTCCAGAGAAGGTGCCTGGGCATCTCGAAGAATTATTGCAAAGAAGTTCCAAACATTTGAATAATGATGAACAACAAGCCTTCTTGGAACTACTCATCAAGTATCAGGATGTTTTCTCCAAATCAAAGGATGATTTAGGCGCACTGATAGAGTGTTGCACCGCATCAATACCCTTCACGCCGCCACTATACGCCAACCACCAAGAAGACAACCAGTTGGGAAACGAGAAGTCGAAGAGCAAGAGATGCAGACAATGCTGAAACAGAAAATTATTGAGCTATTAAATAACCCCTGGGCTTCCCCTGTAGTTTTGGTTACCAAGAAAGATGGATCAACACTCTTCTGCGTAGACTATAGAAAACTGAATGATGTAACTGTCAAAGATGCTTATCCATTACCAAAAGTTGTGGAATGCCTAGACGCCTTAAGTGGATCAGAATGGTTTCATTGTATGGATCTCAACTCAGGATTCTGGCAGATTGGCTTAGACCCAAACGATAAAGAGAAAGCAGCTTTTGGAACAGGCCTTGGCCTATACCAATTTACTGTAATGCCATTTGGACTTGCTGGAAGTCCTTCAACATTTGAAAGATTAATAGAAGATATATTAAGGGGATTGCAGTGGAAGGAATGCTTGATATATATGGACGACATTCTCGCCCCAGAGATTTCCTTTTTTCAGAGTTTGGAACGTTTGGAACACATTTTCAAGAGACTGTTGGAGTCAAATCTAAAGCTGAAACCATCGAAATGTATTTTCGTCCAGCGCAGTGCAAAATGTTTAGGCCATATCGTTTCATACGCACGGATAATTCTGCAGTCAGTTGCATACAAAATCTGAAATGTTCAACAGGGCAAGTTGCAAGATGGCTGCAAGAAAAGGGGACTTACAATCTTCATGTCACTCATAGAGCTGGTAGGAAGGACTCTAACGCTGATGCATTATCCCGAAATCCTTGCGCTGTTTGCCGGCCGCAACAAGAATCTGACGAAATCTCTGATGATGATTGTGAACTCTCAAATTGCAAAAATGAGTCACCACCACTGTCTCAGATATCCGGTACACCCTCCGACGTTGCTCAGGGCTCTCCGAACAAAAACAGTCAGAAGAAAAGTTTAGATATGAATTCTTTCCCTGTACAAGAGAACGATTTAGGCTTTGTGAGGGTCATAACTCGAGCTCAGAAGGCACGTAAGGAGGCTGGTCCGAAACCTACTCAGTGTGTTATGGTGAGATGGTCTAGCGACGAAATACGTCAAGATCAGCTGCAAGATGCCAATACTGCCACTATCATGGTTCCAGCTGAAGAAGGTTCTGGCAGACGTGAATGGTCAAATATCTCAGGCAGACCATCAGAGCTAAAGACGTTATGGCCCAGTAGGGATAGGCTACACCTGAAGGATGGCATGCTGTACCGAAAATAGATAAGTGAAGTTGGCAAGACCACCCATTACCAGCTTGTTGTCCCTACAAATATGAAGGCGGATGTACTTAAGTAATTTCACGACATTCCATCGGCTGGCCATCTGGGTGCTGATAAGACACTTGAGAAAATAAAACATAGATTTTACTGGCCAAATATGAGATGGGAGGTAGAAAGCTACTGCACAACCTGCGATAGCTGCGTGGCAAGGAAAACACCGAAGATATCACGTAGAGCACCACTAGGCCAATATTTAGCTGGAAAGCCAATGGAGCGAGTAGCAATGGATGTTTTGGGTCCATTACCTAAGAGTAAAAATGGGTACCGATATATCTTTGTCATGTGTGATCTGTTTACAAAATGAACAGAAGCTTATCCATTGCCAGATCAGGAAGCTCAAACTATTGCACAGGCCTTTGTTGACTGCTTTGTTAGTAGATTTGGCAGTAGTATATGGGGGCAATTTGGCCCTAATGGCCAAAGAAGGAAAATCAGCCTGGGGTAATATGGCCCTCAAATTTTTAGCAAAAAAATGACACACCCTGGGGTGATATGGCCCCCAAGATTAATTATGAGTCAATAGGAATGGAACAGGTGGGATGACGTCATGGTACTGGACACTTGTAACAAAGTTGCAAGTGGCTGACCTGAATACGCGCAGCTACTCTAGGTAGGGACAAATACAATAGAGAGACAGAGACATATACAACACATATATAGGCAAGAAAGAACAAATATCTTTTTGAGGCATATGAAAGTGGCCCTGAAAAGAGCCTTTGGTTTTATGTTAACACCAGTTCGTTAACATAGAGGACATCTCACTGATCTTCTTCTCTTTCTCAAACTTTGTTTAACCTCTGGACCGTAGATGAGGACTCGCTTCAGACAGCCCTGTCTCTCCACATAACATCTTCTTTTTCAAGCAGTCATATCGGTGATTCGGATGATGGTCCATGATGATTAAAAAAAAATGGTTAAGTCCGTACGGAACAGCATCGACGATACGACAGTAGAGGATTCAATGTTTGTTCACAACTTGTAATGAGAACAGGTGAAGGGAATGAAGTAAACCGCGTTTATTTATAGTGGAAGAGCGGATCGAAACGGACTGAAATTGTTCACCAATCCCAACACGCGTTACAAAATTCAGTCACTTCGCGGAGTCTGTCTTCAAATCCGAAGAGAACTGCCTGTGACGTCACATTCCTTATATAGGTGCGCTAGCGTCTGTGCGCAGTGAATCGATGCGACATTGTTTTGTGAAACGTGACTGAAACTAAGAAGACGATGAATTGTGGTGCACCGGGATAGGAGACGAGAAGCGATGGCATAACAGTGGCTGCCAAAGTTAACACAGGGCTACTTCCAGAAGAGGTCGATTTCAACTGGAATTTAGTAGATTTTCTTTCTTCGCAAGAATTTGTTCCAGTACCAGTACCTTCACAACCTTCTCCTTCTTTACACAGGTCGATGATTTTAAACAGAGACAGAAAGAAGAATTGGAGAAATTTTTAGAACAGCAAAAAGAAGCAGAACAAGCATTTCTCCTTGAACAGCAACAGCGAGAAGAAGAAGAGGCAAGAAGGAAACGACAGGAAGAAGAAGAAGCAGAGAAGAAACAAGGTCTAGGATAGAAGGAGAACAGTCAAAGTCAAACGGTAACGGTACTCTTAGACATTTTGGCAGAGTTAAGAAGTTTGAAACAAATGTATCAGACTTCTTTATTACGACCCAAGAGAAAAAGACCTTCCCGAGCCCCACAGTCCAACCCGGTTACTACACCTGAGATACCACCCCTAGTGATTTCTACCAAATCATTTACAGGAGCAAGTCCAGAAGTAGGCCTTGGCCGTGGCAAAGGCTTAAGGCAGTTAAAGCTGATTGCTTCTCGTTCCTGAGTTTTTATAATAAAAAAACCCCCCAAATACCCAAAGGGCCTTTTCAGGGCCATCCACTTCTTTCGAAAAGAGATAGTATTCATTTTGCCTCAATCAATTAAAACTCAAAATCCCTTTTATTTTTTTAACCCTATGATGTACATGTGTGAGTGCGTGAGTGTAGACTCTTATTCCAAAATGTCAAAAACAAGAGTCACTTATGTTTTTCAGTCTGGTCTATTCTGGTTCAAATTTTTACAAATCAATGTCACAACACAACACAACACTTTTGAAAAAGTTCATAGACTTCTTCTGTGTCCTTTATCTTTCACTCTCTGTTTTTTAAATTTCTTCACTTTCACATGTTTTTCCTCCTCCTCCTCTTCATCCTCACCTTTTTCTCGCCTTCTTTTTCTCTCCCTGTTCTCTTTCTGGACGTGTCGGGGATCTTGCTTTGCCGAGGGTACCTCTTCTTCTTCCTCCTGCTCCTGTTGGTTCTTAGGGCAGTCTGAAGACCAATGTCCTTTCTCTTGACAATGATAACAGGTGTCTTGACTTTTGTCTCTTTTGACACTGGTCTTGCTTTTTTGACGATCAGGACATTCTGTAGCCCAATGCCCTTTTTTTCTGACAGATATAGTAAGTATCTTGACTTTTATATCGAAAGGAGGGGGAATAGTCCGTCGGCTTGTCTGAAGAAAACTTTCGTATGACACCTCACAAAGCTCTGATCAGAAGTTCAATCTGTGTGGGTTCTTCCATCGTGCTAGTCGGCTTGAGAGTGAAATGAATACTGAGAGGGAAGGCACCAGCCCTTTATATATACACTAATCTGACATGGATATATAGGTGTCCATGGCGTTTGAAATGTAGTCATTTGACTTTTTTGCAGTCTAAATGAAACGATCGCATCATTTCGTAAAGAAAGGAGAAGAAAGTAAGTGGCAGAAACGTGATTTATCGCCTCGCACAGTAGCTGAAGTCTTGGCTCAAATTCATACCAGCGATTTTGAAGATGAGATGAGTGAGACAGAATCCAGGCCCAGAGAGTCTACACAAAGTCAAAGTCCATCACCACCAGTAAACCCTGAAAAGTATTTCCACATTCGAGAAACCGACAAACGCTCCTCTAGAAAATTTAGAACTACAGCCTACACGTACACGGTGAAGTTTAAAGATTTCAAGTCCGACGTTCCGCTGGAGAAAGCAGAAAGGTTCATCACCGATGTGTGGGATTCTTTGTTAACCACACTGAAACAGCAATGTGAAGCCAAAGAAGACGATCGCTTGAGACTATCCATTCATCACGACAGTTTGAAGTCCCCCGTTTGGATCGAGTTTAGAAGCCCGACAGAATTGACACCTTCCAAAGCCATGGACAAGATTCAGCACGTACAGCAATCCAACGACAAGTTTCACATCACCGATGGAAAAGCGACACTGTTCATGACCCACGTTTCTCTTCCCAAAGGGACCGGACAACGAAAAAAGGTGTTATTGGTGGACGACCTTTGCACCACTAAAAAGAGCATCGTTCAAATTAACAACACTCAAGACCAGATGTGTTTAGCCCATGCCATCGTGGTGGTGCGAACGACACGACAGAATGGAAAAGAGCCTGGAAAACTATTCGACAATCGGGCCGAACCAAACACCGAAGAGAAGCAGAACTCCTGTTACAACAAGCAGGGATATCCAAAGACAGACCCTGCGGCATTCCTGAAATGCAAAAATTGTTGGCTCCACGCTACATCTTGAAAGGGTACCCTCAAGAAGTGCGCGGACCTGTGTTGTTTCGAGGCAAAGATTTCAAAGACGGAAAATACATTCACGTCTATCATCACGATGAACATTTCGATGCCATTACCAGTATCACTGGATTACTGCGATAAAGTTATTATTGTGAGAACTGTGACTATTGCTATAACAATCGAGAGCAACACAAGCATTGTGGATCAATATGCTCATGATATTTGGCCTCTAAACCCTGTCTGGATGAAGGACAAGAACGAGTGCATTGCTCAGCTTGTCAGCGCACGTTCGTCAGTCCAACCTGTTACCAACAACATTTGAAGACGCAAGGTTCACAGCGGAAAGTGCTTGTTAACTCCTGAAATTGTGCCCAACTTGTGGATAAGGCATACGTACCAATTATGCCAAGGCGCACGTATGTTCAAGAAAGAAGAGATGTGACATTTGTCGCCAAATCGTGGACTTGGAACACCAATGCTACATTCAAAAATACCATTCCAAACATCAAGAGGAAGAAGATGACCAGAAGAAAAGCAGTTTCATCTTTTTCGATTTCGAATGCATGCAACAGACTGGTATTCATATTCCTAATTTCTGCCTGGCTCACCGAGCGTGTGAGAAGTGCATCCAGGAGCCTATCTTGACTCATTGCCCTCAATGCAGCAAGATTGCTGGAGGATGTGAAAAAATCTTTCGGGGACCGAACACGCTGGCTGATTTCGCCCAATGGATCTTAAACCCTATCGACGAGACATTGAGTCAAGAGGACAGAACATTACGGAGATTGCCATCGCTATGCCACGGTGATGGCTCACAGTTTTTCGGGATACGATGGGCAATTTCTTCTCAGATACTATACGGAACAAGGCACCGAACGTCCTAAAGTGACTTTGAACAGAGCCAAAATCATTTCCATGCAAGTGGGACAAGTGCAGTTTAAACGATTCGATGAGTTACTTGGCCATGCCTTTGAGCTGAATGCCTGAAACGTTTGGAATGACAGAAATGGTCAAAGGCTATTTTCCGCACTTTTTCAATACCGAAGCCAATCAACATGCAGTTCTACCCCATTTGCCTGAGGCTCACTACAACGACCCCGACAACATGCGTACCGAACAACGAGAAGCTATCTACGCTTGGTGCCACACTCACGCCTCGGACCCCTTTGACTTTCAGGAAGAAATGTTGAAATATTGTCATTCCGACGTGGAATTTCGAGAATTATTCATGGAGTACGGAGGGATCGACCCTTTGAAAGAAGCCTGCACCATTGCCAAAGCGTTTTCTATAGTGTACCGCCAACGATTCATGCCCGAAAACACCCTTGCTGTCATAAGTCCTCAAACGACGAATTTTGTCAAACGTCAATATTCAGTCAAAGCCCTACGCTGCCTATATTACTTGTGCGACAAGGAAGACAAATGGATCCAACACGCTCGCAACGGAGGAGGCGAAAAGTCCATTGGAAGGTATTCGGTGGATGGCTGAGACTTTTGAAAACCCTCAGATCGTGTACGAGTTTAACGGTTGTTTATTTCACGGATGTCATATTTGTTACCCTCAACGTGACACTAAAAATCAATTTTTACAACGGACTATGGAAGAGTTGTACGAGGTCACTTGTCAGCGGCGACTGAATTTAGAACAGCAAGGATACCAAGTGGTGGAAATGTGGGAACATGAGTACAATCAGCGATTGAAAACCGACCCCTAGTTTAAACGCATTGTGGAAAGTTACAAGCTGGTGGACCCTTTGAACCCACGGGACAGCTTGTACGGAGGACAGACGAATGCCACCTGTTTGCTGTACCAAGCCGACAAGGAGAAAGAAGAAGAAATCAAATACTTGGACGTGTGTTCGCTGTATCCTTACGTGTGCAAATATTGTCACTTTCCCGCAGGGCACCCGCAATTGCTGACGGAACACATCGACGTGGACATTTTTCGACAATACGAAGGATTGATTAAGTGCAAAGTCTTGCCTCCCACGAACTTGTACCATCCCGTTTTACCACATCATTGCCAAGGAAAACTGATGTTTTCCTTGTGTCGTACTTGTGCAGAAACGTGCAACCAAGACCGACTGTGTCAGCACACTCAAGAAGAACGAGCCTTGACGGGGACGTGGGTCAGCGTGGAAATGTTCAAAGCTCTGGACCTGGGATACCATCTGTTAGAAGTGTACGAAATTTACCACTTTCCCAAGACAGAAAAATACCACAAGGGCGACGAGACTCAAAAAGACATTTTCGCAGACTATGTGAATGCCTTTCTGAAACTGAAACAAGAAGCCAGTGGCTATCTTTCCTGGTGCCACACTCCAGAAGGCCAAAAGAAATTCAAAGAGAAATACTGGGAGCAGGAAGGTATCATTTTAGACCACGTAGAGAAAAACGAAAGAAGGCGATCGTTTGCCAAGGTGATGTTAAATTGTTTGTGGGGTAAAATGGCACAACACCTGTGTTTACCCAAGACGGAGTATTTGACAGAACCTTCCAGCTACTTCCAGATGATTCACAACAAACCTAAATACATGAAACACGTGGACGTCGTTCGTGAGGACTTGATCTTAGTCAATTACGAAGAAGAACTGAACTTTGTAGAAGCCGACGAATTTGGAAATGTCATCATTGCGGCTTACGTGACAGCCCATGCTAGTTTAAAACTGTAGGACGCTTTAGAACTGTTAGGAGATCGCGTGCTGTATTTTGGCATGGACAGTTGCATCAACATCGATCGTCTGGGTCAACAACACCCTAAAATCGAAGGAGACCGTTTAGGAGCCTGGACGGAAGAGCATCCCGACCACAAGATTCTAAGTTTTGCAAGTGGCGGTCCCAATAATGACGGCTACGAATACCATGACCCACAAGAAGAAGTGCACACGGAGTGTAAAGTGAAAGGATTGACTCTCAATTATCGCACTAGTCGACTGGTGAACTTTGGTATCTTGAATGAAGCCTTGCAGTCTGGACAGGATGGAAATTTTAAAGTGACCATCCACGAACCGAGTAAGATTATACGTTTACCCACACACCAAATCGTCAGCAGACCCTTGGAAAAAGTCTATCAAATCGTGTACCAGAAGCGAGTACGGTTTCCCAACCACTTCACGTTACCGTACTGACACGTCGATATTGGTCAGCATATAAAAAGTGACTACGTCCAAGACCGATAGTTCATTGGAACTACCAACGCCAAGCGAGAAAGATGACTCCTTTCCAACAGCAAGTATCAAGTGTAAGACTCAAGTCCAACGAGAAACTCGAGTACGATGCTGTGCCTTGCTATGACCTCAGCGATTCAGTATCACATCATGGAAATTTTGCTACGACTGTACCTACCATGGAAAGTGATGCAGTGCGTGTCAAACCTGACGGAAGCGAAAGTGATGCCACTCGCCATCGTACGTCTTTTCACTTTACTGGTTTTCATGGTGGATGTCATCATTATGAAACCATGCGGCTACCACCCTACGGATGTCATCCAAAACTGAGCAAACTCCTGCATATTTCACCGTACCCTCATCGAAATGAACATGTGAAAGATGAATATTCGTTCCCTGTGCGATTGCCTGAATACTGCAACTTTGAAAGTCGATTCCAAACTTTCCGAGGAAAATGGCCAAAATGTTTGGGAGGACCTAACCCCAAAGAATTAGCTAGAGCCGGATTTATCTGTTTGGGCGAATGGGATAAAGTCAAGTGTTTCAGTTGCGGTGTGTCACTTCACGAGTGGGAGAAGAAAGATTGCGCTTACCTGGAACATGCTCGATGGTCTCCGGTTTGTCACTACCTACCTATAGGGGGACCTCGTCATTGAAGTGGCATACCAAGTCGTTTAAGAAACCAGCTGCTTGGCTAGGAGTCAAACGTTTTTACAACATCTAGACAAGTATTTAAACTCAATTTGAAAAATAATCTTCAAACATTACCAAACGAATTGCAAGAGAAGATCTACAAGGACAGTTGGCTGGGACTTGCCAGAGCAAAATCTCAATTGATGACTGAGGAACTTATATGTCGAGAAATTCACAAGAGGAAATTGACAAAAGTCAACAAACAAGTCAGATTTATCTGGATCAAGTGTGCGTTCTTCCGAATATTCCACTTTAGACCATTTACATTTGAAGATTTTATTGACATTCTTGACCCTTTCCTGGAATGGCAATGGCCAGAAATTACTCACTACATTCGTTACTTTCGCTCTAGGAGAAGTGTTTGACTGAGATGGTCATGGATAATTTACAAGAGAACATTCGTGATTTGCCTGTGGAGTTGAGAGAACGCATTTACCGAGAGTTGATCAAAATACAAGTGAAACGCAAAGAACAATTGCATCTGTCACGTCACCGATGTTTAAACCACTGGTACCTGAATGCTATTAAAGGATTGATTCTGATGAAAGCGTTCCAATGGTCAGACATTGTTCGACTACCCCTGGGCGAGAAGGATTGGTTTGTTTCTGATTCTTTTTTCTACAAGGTAGACATACTGCAACGAATTCCAGAAGAGTTAGAGGGTTATCAAAATCTTTTACACAATGCAAACTTAGTTCAAGAGGGCACTTCTGCACGGTGTGTGATGTGCAAGTTAGTGACTAATCAATTTAGATTTGCCACTGGAGTACGATCATCTCTGTGCAGAAAGTACACTTATTGCCTCCGACAAAAAGAGGTATAAAAAAGGACTACCATACCACGATCTTTATCAATCATGATGCAACAGATTCCGTGGAAGGAAATCAATGACACTATTCAAACGGTGGAGGATTACGATCGCATTTTACGAGAACTGTGTCCATTGAATTGGATCGACGTGTAGTGTGTGTCTTAGTGACTTGCTTCCTGGGATTTCGTTTACCAGCCGATTCCTTGTGGACTCTTTACGAACAGTACGTAAAACTCCAAAAAGCATGAAAGTGGTCCCTTTAAATGAACACGAAAAACTCATTCTGCTCATAGCTTTGCGCTTTCATCTCGATACTTCTCGACAACCTCTACAGGAAAGAAATATTCGTCAACTTTTAGGTACTGAAGATGTGTACGATGATGTGTGTATAGCTTGTGACTTACACCCTCACTGGAAAGATGTACGTCACTGGAAAAGTTGGGGTTTCGAGGCTTGGACAAAAGAAGTTTCACACTATGCCCAAGATTTGTCATCCTAAAAAATTAAAACATTCAGTGAAAAAAGTAACTTTTAAACCAGAAGAAGAACCACTCCCTTCAGGACAGGACAGGACTGTCAATAACATCCCCGAAAGACCATTCCAGGAGAACACTTGTGTGACTGTGCCAAGGAGTGTAGAGACTTTAAGAACATTACACACTGTCCCTACGATACCACCTCTTGATCACCACGAATGTTGTACAGAGACTTGTTTATATTCCACTATGATCGTTTTGATGTGTCTTTTATTCATGTACTTAACCATTTGGCTTTTATGTATTTTTGACTTTCTGTTGTTCACAATTAAAGATGGCAATAAACGTGTCCTGAAAAAAGTATAAAACTCTTGTCTTGTCTGTCTTCCTGTCAAAAGTGAAATTCCTTACACTACTACTATGGCTACCTCTACTGTCTCTGCTCCCTCTTCCTCCACTTTCAAAGTCATCGACGAACACGTTAATCGGACTAGTTGGGAGGCCTTATATCTTTGCCATCCTTTTAACATGCTCATTGCTGGACCTAGCGGTTCTGGCAAAACCGAATTTGTCAAACGTTTGATCGAATACAAACATCATTTGATCGATCGTCCACCTCAACGAATCGTTTGTTGTTACAAAGAATGGCAATCGGAGTACAGCCTTCTGCGAGAAAGTCAAGGTGATTCTTTCGTGTTTGGGGAAGACATTCCTGGCGAGGAGGACAGAATCGTGTCTGACCCTAGTCAACCCATTTTTGACGACATGTTAGGAGAAGATGAAGAAGAAATTAAACTGTAGTTTACGCGCAAAGGGCATCATCATAAATACCAGTGTCATTTACATCACCCAAAATTTGTTTCAACAAAGTAAAGCCCATCGCACCATCAGTCTCAATGCTCATTACGAGGTCTTGTTTAAAAGCCCATGAGATAAATAGCGAGTGCAAGTCTTAGCCAAACAGTTAGGAACGCCTTGGTTGACTCATGCGTACGACGATGCCACTCAAACTCCACACGCTTATTTATTCGTAGATTTAAAACCCACTACCCCATGAGTATTTGCGATTTCGTACCCATCTGTTTCACCACTGTGCCTGTCGTGTACACGTCCCCTTCGTCGACTTAAAAAAAACAACAACCACAAAGAAAATCTATAAAAACCTTGGTCACTTTGGGGTCTGTCTCACACAGCGTCAACATTACGTCCCTTCAGTCTCATCTTCCCGTCAAATTGATTCGTGCCTTGTAAGGCATCAGTCGCAAAAAGAATCCATAAATACGTACTCGTGTCTTAGAAGCTAGTCTCAGAGAAGTCTTACGATGGTTTACGGTGACAGCACGTCAATTACTGCAAGGCATCATTCAGATTCAACATCAAACCAAACGTTTCTTTTGTGAGAAACAAAGTCACCTTGACACAGTTAGCCGATCCTTGCATCGACACTCAAACCAAAAAGCAAATCATTTTGAAACCTGGAGGAAACGGTTCTCTAGAAGGTGTCATCATTCGCTCCCTCTTAAAATGGGATCCTAATGCTCCCAAAGTCGTCCCCAAGAGAAAAAGCCACGCCAGGTCACAGCCTCAGAAAAAGAAAAAAAAAAAAAACACAGAAAACAGCTTCTACCCGTAAGAGAGGTACTGCCGCCAGGACGCAACCTTACATTCGCAAACCACGATCTGCCGCAACAACGGTGACCGCGTCTCCAGTAGCCTCAACATCTGCCACTTCTCCGTTGCTGGTGATGCCAGTCAAACCCGATTTGATACGCATCTTTCCTAATTTGATGAAACATTGGAAACCCGTGTCTCCAAAAATGTCTCCTCCAGCGGTGACACCCTCTTCCTCTTTAGCGTCAGTAGCCGCTGCTCACAAAATACCTGCCCCCAAAATCAAAGTTAAAAAGAGAAATCGGGCATGTTAAAGAGTTTACTGGATTTGTCCAAGAAAGAACTGTCCCGATTGAGTCCTTGCGAACCCCTCCACGACGCGTGATGCCTGCCATGAAAATGATACGACGAGGCGACATTCAGTGGCGACGCATTCCAGTATAAAAAAGACCTGAGACAAACGATAGGTTTAGTGATGTTGTGCTGCTGAACCCCCAAAGATGTCCCCTCCAAGATGTGCACATCGTCACCATCGTCGTTCTTCTGTCCAAAAAGGAAAATGAAAACGTAACAGTGACGTCATCCGAAAAAACGCTTAGCCACGCATCGACGTCACCCAGAGAAAAGAGACACTCATCCAAAGAAAAAAAAGGAGCAACCAAAGGGAAGGATTTTTTATGCATCTTTTGTTACCACACATTCTCAAAAAAATTAATCTATTACCAACAGCCCAAAAATACGATAAAAGGACGGATGTCGAGCTATGGACGGTAATCTATTTTGAGCACGAAAGATGTCCCCTCATTGTCGTTCTCCTCTCCTAAAAGGAAAAGGAAAAGGACAGTCTCGTCATCCGAAAAAGCGTTTAGCCAATCATTATCGTTGTCCCCAAAAACACGCAGTCGTCCAAAGAAAAAGAGAAGCCACTAAAGAGGGGGATTCTTTGGCAATTTTGGAAAACACATCGTCACCTTTATGACAAAGCGATAGTCCAAAAAAAGGATAAAAGGCCGTGTGCCAAGTCATCGACGTTAGTGTATTATTTGGTGTGTACCTGGAACCAACGAACCAACCAAGAAAGATGTCACCTCCCAAAAGACATCCTTCTTCTACCCACAAAGGAAAGAAAAGGAAAGGACTGCCTCCTCCTTAAGTCAAACATTGGGACATGTTGTCCGTCCTGTCCAAAGCTTCTCCATTCATGCGAAAAAAACTCATTCAAACTGCCTCCAAAGATGTCATCGATACCGTGAACGAATGTTGTCTGAATATCTTGAAAGGCACGATACCTTTGTCTAAACATCAGAAAGAATACTTAGCCAAACATCGACACGTTCTTCGCTAAATGGTCCAAAAGAAAATCCCCATTCGTCAAAAGAAAAAGATGTTGGTGCAACGCGGAGGAATTGCCATTTTAAACCTGTTAGAACCCTTGCTGGGAACCATTGGAGGACCCTTGTTGATAATAGTATTGGGAACAATGGGAAGAATCCTGGGATGAAGATAAAAGGTCAGGAAGATAAAAGGGACCACTGAAATCAAAAGATCTCAGACGTGATCCTTGAAATCCGATGGAAGGACGAAAACTGGACTAACGAAAGTCAAACCAACACCAACCAACTAGCGAACAGAAAACCAAAGCACAGACTTTCAAATAAAAATAGAACCCTTTCCCCTCCCTTTTTTTCCCGGACAAGCGAAAAAGTAGCTGACTCGAGAGACAATTCCGCCTCGTAAGAAGGTATTATTGTCTGCCAAACTCGAACAACTACTGGCGATTTCTGGGACCCAAAACAGGTGCTAGGAAAAATATACTAGCAAACACCTGGGTGGAATCCTTCAAGCAACAAGCCTGTGTTGTCAAAAGATTTTCCACTACAAAGTCTTCTTCCTTTTTCCGGACAAGCGAAGGCCAAATAACTTTTTGTTTCTCGGACAAGCGAAGGGCAAATATGGACCCAAAACAGGTGCGAGGGAAAACAAACTAGCAAACACCTGAGTGGAATCCTTCAAACAACAAGCCTGTGTTGTCAAAAGATTTTCCACTACAAAGTCCTCTTCCTTTTTCCGGACAAGCGAAGGCCTTCTTTTTCTTTCTTTCATTTCTCTCTATTCCATGAGGTACTTCCTTTGGATATTGAAGACCTCTTTCGATAAAAGCTCTATCCACACAAAATCAAACAAGATCCTTTGGCTCCACCATAAAAATTAACACCTATCCTTAGCGAGGCGTGACACTAACAAACATGGGAAGGCTTACACCCAGCTGATTGGTCCTATTTAGAACGAAAATGTACACTCTGTACCCAAAATATCAACTACTATAGTTACGAGTAATGAAATTCTAAAACTCATACATTAGGACAATTGCACAGGTGACTTACATACTATTGGCGATAGGGTTGTCCTCTAGTACAACTGGACTAAATTTGACCAATCAAGTGCGGCCAGGTGTTTCAGTGCGTAAATCAGTTGAACGGTCCCGGGGTGCGCTTTTCCCCTCTTCTGTGTGCGGGGCGGCTGGTTGTGGGTGTGTTGTGGTGCCCTGTGTGTTGTTTCGTGGCGCCTTCCTGGGTCTCTCTCCTCCTTTTCCTCGGCCAGACGTATAACTAAGAAGTGCGACCATCGCACATAAACGCGGGATTGTAATGGCACCATTCCTACAATCCCGACCAATTAAAAATCTCGACTATCGAGAATTAACCAGTCGCGAAAGCTCTTAGATAGCATATGCGACTTAAATCCTTTATTCATTCATTCAGTATGTCAGGCGCCTCCTGGACGAGCTGGCTATGGAGGCCACTGAAGAAGCAGACAGGTTGAAAGAAGAGAAGGAAAAAAGAAGAAAGAAGAGGAGAAGGAAAAGAAAAGAGGGATCCTGCCTCACGTCATAATGAGACCTGTGTGTGAGGTGAAGCCAATGATCAGTACACCTCCGCAACCAGTACCGCCACCTCAACCACAGCCACAGCCACAGCCACAACAACAACATCCTCGACTCTGGTATAGAAGACAGAGGGAAGTCTTCAGAATCCCAGAAACTGAAGATTGGGGTTCTGAAGCGACTCAAGAGGCTTCTGTGCTCCCAATCACAAATGTGAATTGGGTAAATGATTAGAGCAGGAGATTTGTCTGTGGTGCCAGACCTGGGAGGTATAACCATTAGCCAGGTGCATCTGAAGTTCTAAAAACAGCCCTTCTCAGGGCTAACCAGATCTCTAGAAAAGAGACACTATTCAATTTGCCAATTTGTGTAAATGTAGAGTAGTGTGACTATAAACACTAACCCCTTTACTGATGTGTTTATATGTGTTTGTGTGTGTGTGTGTGTGTGTGTGTGTGTGTGTGTGTGTTTTGTGTTCGCGTACCTTTGTGTGGATAGTATAGTGTGTGTGCTTGTTTTATGCATTTGCGTTCATTTGTGTGGATAGTAAATATGATGTGTTTTATGCATTTGCGTTCGTTTGTGTGGATAGTAAATATGGTGTATTTTAAGCATTCGCATTCGTTTGTGTGGATAGTAGGTATGGTGTGTTTTTCTTCTTGTCTTCCCGTTCGTGTGGATAGTATAGTGTGTGTGTGTGTGTGTTTTATGCATTCGCGTACGTTTGTGTGGATAGTAGGTAGGGTGTGTTTTATGCATTCACGTTCGTTTGTGTGGATAGTATATATGGTGTGTTTATGCATTCACGTTCGTTTGTGTAGATAGTAGATATGGTGTGTTGTATGCATTCGCGTACGTTTCTGTGGATAGTAGATATGATGTGTTTTGTCTTCTCCTCCCGTTTCTGTGGATAGTATAGTGTGTGTGTTTTGTGCATTCGCGTCCGTTTGTGTGGATAGTAAGTATGGTGTGTTTTATGCATTCGCGTCCGTTTGTGTGGATAGTATATATGGTGGGTTCAATGCATTTGCGTACGTTTTTGTGGATAGTAGATATGGTGTGTGTTTTTATTTCTTCTCTTCCCGTTTGTGTGGATAGTATAGTGTGTGTTTTATGTGTGGATAGTAGATATGGTGTGTGTTTTATGCATTCGCGTACGTTTGTGTGGATAGTAGATATGGTGTGTTTTTTCTTCTCTTCCTGCTTGTGTGGATAATATAGTGTGTGTGTTTTATGCATTCGCGTTCGTTTGTGTGCATAGTAAGTATGGTGTGTTTTATGCATTCGCGTACGTTTGTGTGGATAGTAGATATGGTGTGTTTTATGCATTCGCGTCCGTTTCTGTGGATAGTAGATATGGTGCGTGTTTTGTCTTCTCCTTCCGTTTCTGTGGATAGTATAGTGTGTGTGTTTTATGCATTCGTGTACGTTTGTGTGGATAGTATATATAGTGTGTTTTATGCGTTCGCGTACGTTTGTGTGGATAGTAGATATGGTGTGTGTTTTTATTTATTCTCTTCCCGTTTGCGTGGACAGTATAGTATGTGTGTTTTATGTGTGGATAGTAGATATGGTGTGTGTTTTATGCATTCGCGTACGTTTGTGTGGATAGTAGATATGGTGTGTTTTTTCTTCTCTTTCCGCTTGTGTGGATAGTATAGTGTGTGTGTTTTATGCATTCGCGTTCGTTTGTATGCATAGTAAGTATGATGTGTTTTATGCGTTTGCGTTCGCTTGTTTGGATAGTTTCATGCATTCGAGTTCGTTTGTGTGGATAGTATAGTTGTGTGCTTTATGCGTTCTCGTCCGTTTGTGTGGATGGTAGATATGGTGTGCGTATTTTGTCTTCTCTCTCCGTTTGTGTGGATTGTATAGTGTGTGTGTGTTTTATGCATTTGCGTACGTTTGTGTGGATAGTAAGTATGGTGTTTTTATGCATTCGCGTCCGTTTGTGTGGATAGGATATTTGGTGTGTTTTATGCATTCGCGTACGTTTGTCTGGATAGTAGATATGGTGCGTTTTTTTTCTTCTCCTTCCGTTTGTGTGGATAGTATAGTGTGTGTGTTTTGTGCATTCGCTTTCGTTTGTGTGCATAGTAAGTATGGTGTGTTTTATGCATTCGCGTACATTTGTGTGGATAGTAGATATGGCGTGTGTGTTTTTTTTTTCTTCTCTTACCGTTTGTGTGGATAGTATAGTGTGTATTATGCATTCGCGTACGTTTGTGTGGATAGTAAGCATGGTGTGGTTTATTCGTTCGCGTACGTTTGTGTGGATAGTAGATATGGTGTGTGTTTTTTTCTTTTCTTCCCGTTTGTGTGGAGAGTATAGTGTGTGTTTTATGCATTCGCGTACGTTTGTGTGGATAGTAAGCATGGTGTGTTTTATGTGTTCGCGTACGTTTGTGTGGATAGTAGATATGGTGTGTGTGTTTTTTTTCTCTTATCGGTTGTGTGGATAGTATAGTGTGTTTTATGCATTCGCGTACGTTTGTGTGGATAGTAGATATGGTGTGTGTTTTATGCATTCGCGTTTGTTTGTGTGGATAGTAGATATGGTGTGTGTTTTTTTTCTTCTCCTCCCGTTTGTGTGGATAGTATAGTGTGTGCGTTTTATGCATTCGCATTCGTTGGTGTGGATAGTAAGTATGGTGTGTTTTATGCATTCGCGTACGTTTGTGTGGATAGTATATATGGTGTGTTTTATGTGTTCGCGTACGTTTGTGTGGATAGTAGATATGGTATGTGGTTTTTTTTTCTCTTACCGGTTGTGTGGATAGTATAGTGTTTTATGCATTCGCGTACGTTTGTGTGGATAGTAGATATGGTGTGTGTTTTATGCATTCGCGTTTGTTTGTGTGGATAGTAGATATGGTGTGTGTTTTTTCTTCTCCTCCCGTTTGTGTGGAGAGTATAGTGTGTGCGTTTTATGCATTCGCATTCGTTGGTGTGGATAGTAAGTATGGTGTGTTTTATGCATTCGCGTACGTTTGTGTGGATAGTATATATGGTGTGTTTTATGCGTTCGCGTACGTTTGTGTGGATAGTAGATATGGTGTATGTTTTTTTTTCTCTTACCGGTTGTGTGGATAGTATAGTGTGTTTTATGCATTCGCGTACGTTTGTGTGGATAGTAGATATGGTGTGTGTTTTATGCATTCGCGATTGTTTGTGTTGATAGTAGATACGGTGTGTGTGTTGCTTTTTTTTTTCTTCTCTTCCCGTTTGTGTGGAGAGTATAGTGTGTGTGTTTTATGCATTCGCGTTCATTTATGTGCATAGTAAGTATGGTGTGTTTTATGCGTTCCCGTTCGTTTGTGTGAAGTCAGTGTAAGGGATGTTTTCCTTCACGTCCGTGCTCCACGGTTATAAATCAGAGCGCTCGTCAGTCTGGCTACCCGCGTTGACTAGTCAACACCATTAGAGATGAATGTATTTAATAAATCAAGACCTAGTTGGTTCTGGATAGTGGATGGAGCCTATGTAGTGGAAAGGCTTGAAAAGGAATGGAGGTTTCCAGTACGAAAGACTTTGTGGTCAGTCAAGTAACTAGCCTCAAAGTAGCCAGAGATCTGTTGCAAGGCATGATAGAGGATGAGGTGGAGAAATTAAGAGGCTTCGTCCAATCTAAGTATGTAAGAATAGGCACCTTGAAGCAGGTCATTGATCTTGTCATCAGAGTGAGGGTTTTTTTGAAAAATATATTTAACTGGACAGAGTGGTCATTTGTCCAATGGGGCTTAGACCAGTTAAGAAAGCCGAAGACAAGATGATAAACGTGATGGAAGAAGAAGTGAAGAAGATTAAAGAGACATGGGCAAAAGAGAAAAAGGACAAAGAAAACAAAAAGAAGAAAGAGGAGTTTGACAGACTTAACAACAACTGGATGAAGGTGCAGGAAAAATTAGAGCCATGGGATATCCTGACTGGATTCCAGAGGATGAAAAGAAGAAGAAGAAAGGAATTATTGAAAAAGTGAGGAACTGGTTGAAGAAGTAGAGACAATAGAAGAAGATGAACCTAAAGGCCCTTTTCAGTGCTACTTTCATATGGCTCGAAAAGATATTTATTCTTTCTTGCCTATATATGTGTTGTATATGTCTCTCCCTCTCTCTCTCTCTCTCTCTCTCTCTCTCTCTCTCTCTCTCTATTGCATTTGTCCCTACCTAGAGTAGCTGCGCGTATTCAGGTCAGCTATTTGCAACATTGTTACAAGTGTCCAGTACCATGACGTCATCCCACCTATTCCATTCCTATTGACACATAATTAATCTTGGGGGCTATATCACCCCAGGGTGTGCCATTTTTTGCTAAAAATTTGAGGGCCATATCACCCCAGGTTGATTTTTCTTCTTTGACCTAATGACGGCCAAATCGCCCCCATATACTACTTTTGGCACACCACTTCAAGTACACTCTGATAAGGGTACTAACTTCCAGTCAAAGATATTTAAAGAAATGTGTGATCTTCTTCACATCAAGAAGACAAGGACCACCAGCATGCATCATTAAACGAATGGAACTGTTGAAAGATTCAATCGGACCCTCACAGCTATGCTTTCAATGTATTCTGAAAATAATCAACACAGTTGGGATGAGTATCTCCAACAAGTAATGATCGCCTATGGGTCATCCGTTAACGCCAGTACTGGATTTACACCAAACTTGATGCCTTTGGGAAGAGAAAAAACATTACCAATTTAGGCAGTAATAGGCACTCCGACGGAGTTGAACAACCTGGACACAACTGAATTAAAAGTGCAGATTATGTCAAAACTCTTCAGTTGAAGTTGAAGGAATCACACAGCATCACTCGTACACATCTTAAAGTCAGTTCCCAATACCAGAAGAAATACTATGATCTAAAGGTAAAGAAGAGATCATCTGAAGTTGGACAGGCAGTTTCGCTGCACAATCCGTTAAGAAAAGTAGGAATCTATCATAAGTTCGTTCCAAAATGGAAAGGATCTTATCTGATCACAAAGAAGCTAGACGATTTAACCTACTTAGTTCAGAAATCGAGGAAACAGCCAGCAAAAGCTTATCACGTTGACCGTCTATTGCAGTACAGAGGAAAGAAGATACCAGTTTGGTTCTACCCACAGAAATAGACGTATCACAAACTGAGTATCAGGAACCATGTGCGTGTTACAATTATTTCAGTTTTCTCGACGGGTATGAAGAGCCAAGAGTGGCAAATTGAGAGGGCAGCTCAAGAAGTTCCAAGAGTAGGAGACGATTACATGATGTTGGAGGGCTTCGTGCAGACAGGGGGATATTTAATTAGTTTGACTGAGGAGTCAACGCTGGAAGTTAGCGCTACCAATGATTGTTCGGTTTGGGCTAGGTCTGGCCAACCTGTGCGCCAAATCACTGGATCCCTGTCCTCCCTGGTTGTAAAGAAAGTACAACGAGAGGAACCTGCATGGTCAAGTGTCCAATTACTTGAGTTAATGTTGTAATGAGGTCCTACAGATGGAACATGTTGGGCTGCAATACAAATGAGCTGATGCAGAAATAGAACATGACAACTTTTTGCCAGAGAAAAACACACATATTTTAGTTATTTTACATATATAACGGTTTTCTTTCTTCCAAATGATGACAGAGATTTGAAATTGTATGAAGCAGCATCTGACAGGAGGGAAACAACTACTGACTTCCTGATAAAATTAATTCCAAAAACTAGAGTCAGCCAAAGACTTAAGAATTAGCTCACAGGCATCAACAATAAACAGAGTATGTGATCCGGAGTTTCACCAATTAAGGTGGGGAGGGTGTAATACCTAACTCAACAAACCAAATTACTAGGCACTATTAAGAACCACATTCCTTTTCCAATAATAATGCTAATAATGATAATGTAAAAACATGAAACAACTTCCGAAAAACATGATGCAGTTCACTATGTTGTAATACATTAATGGTATTGTGAATGGATTTTTGCATGCATAAAACTGTCCAGTTAATGTGTGAAGATTATGTAATGTTAAACGTTGAGATATGAGATGATGTATGACCTACGAGACTTTGGCATATTTGATCATGTGATTTTAATCTGTCACTGAAACATCTGCCATGTGTAAATTACTTCTTCCATACCTGAACGTATGCCACCCACCCACCCATAAATCTCTTATAAATGTGTACTCTGTGTTTATACTAAATGTGAGTATAAAACCTTGCTCTGGTCCTCGTAATGTCACGCTGTTGTCATGAGTATTAATGAATTCGTCAAGGAATTCATCTAAAGACATTAACAGTTCTATAAGTCCTGGGACATCAACATTAAGTGGAAAGAAGTTCGCATGTTGGCAGTTATTGTGTCCTATTCATTTTCATGTTGGACCATGAGTGTGTCGTGCTGGAATTTCACATGAATAGTTTAGGAAATGAATTATCTTACCTTCCATGATTTTGGAATATCAAGCCAGAAACATGATGTTAGTCCATAAATTAGTGACTTCAACCATCCGGTGAGTTTTGTTACCGAAACAGAGGAGATGCAGGATAGTGATGGAATCAATGTGCCCAGCCGAAGAATCACATTTCTCTTGTCAGACGTTTGTTGAACAATAAGTTAGAACTAATGTTATTGTTTATTATTGTACGTTCTTGGTTATGTAGAACTTGTTATTCTACTTTAATGTGCAAAATAATAAGCATTTGACAGGGACTATTTCTAACCGTATTACGACTCATTGCATCACTAGCACGTTGTACTCTCGCTCGATTCGCATCGAAATTCACTTGTCCGTTTCGTTCAGTTCTGCGTACTTATAGGTATGAATATACAAATAAGGTTAAAAGTAAAAACGCACACCACAGACATTGAGAGGACAACTTAATTCTGTCTAAATTTTGTGTTTAGAGTGATTTTTCCATGTAGTTTGAAAAGTTGACTTGGTTACCGCCATGGCTAGCCCTGAGAAGGACAAACATTGATTGGCTAACTAAGGTCATGTGACATGAATAGGAGTCTACAAATATGAGTGCAAGACAGTGCACTGGCAGATAGCTGTCGGAGCGGCAAAGTATGAACGTCTAAGTAGAAAGGAATTTCGGCCACATATTCTAAAGCCAATCAAAAACCATATTTATAGTTTTTTACATAACCGATATTAACTTTAGCACTTTAAAATCCCAAAACTGAATCATATTGTTATGAGAAATTTTAAACAGCTTATTACATGAATGCTATTGAATTTAAATGCTTTATAATTATTATATATTTTTTTATAAAGCCGCTGCTATCTCCCACCACACTGCTCACGTACACTAGTACTAAAATTATTTTATTTCATTGAGATCACGCTACTATGTCAGAATATGTTACAGTCAATCTAATAAATTTAGCTGTTAATATACACAGGAATATAGTAATAGAATTAATTTCACCATTAATATGGTGTATTATAACGTCGTCTTTTGGCATTTAGACAAACCAGTCTGCTCTATATTATTAGAAATTGATAGTGTTGTGATAGAAACTGTGTTTATGTAAAGTCACTGTGCGAAATTGAAAATCATGTTCTATCTCACTTTTTTTTATCTATAAAAATCATTTTTAAGTCCTGAACTCTGGTCTTTCGATATTTAAGACACGGGGTGTTACAATATGTTTATATGGTATTAGTTCAAGGGTATTGAAATTCACCTGTGTACCAGAACTAGTCCCGTTTCTATATTGTTAATTTTAATAATAGGTTGCTAATAATAACTAACATTTTTATTTTGTAAACATCAGGATCATCCTAGATGGTTATATTCCATTAGGTAATAGTTTATTTATTTAGAAAATGCTCATTGTGACCCGAGGTCTAGTAGGAGACTATATAATCTTGTCACTGACGGGAAAATTCATTCATGCTTTAAGTTCTAGCGCAATCAAGTTGTATTATATGTTGCGTCCAGTATTTCATTTAGGGTTGGAATCTAATCTTTCCAATTATTGAATTCGAGTGATTATTTTCTCTAGAAAGTACAAAAATGCTCTGATAAAATTCTTGGACAGAGACATTCACTGGAATTTATAGTGAATTGGGCAAAGACCTCATTATACGGGATCCTGTCTTGCCACTTGATGTTTAGGAGTCTTCTGAGGCAGGTAGTGTGGACGTGGTTCAACTTCTTCGCATGGCGCTGGTACACTGTCCAGGTTTCGCAGGCATATAATAGCACAGGGAGTACTATCACTCTATACACCTTCAACTTTTTAGACAAATGCCTCATCTAGTCCAGACCTTGGCGTGTAGTTTGCCGAAGGCTGCGCTGGCCTTTGCAATCCTGGCATTAACTTCGTCATCGATTACGAAGTTCTGGGACAGAGTGCTGCCACGATAGGTGCACATGTTCACTAAGCACAGTTTGTAGCCATTGGCTGTGATTTTTGGCTCAGCATACGGTTTTCCTTGGACTGGCTGATACATTATTTCAGTCTTTCTTGTGTTGATCGTAAGGCCGAAATTTGTGCAAGCATCAGATAACCTGTCAACGCTGCATCAGCTTCAGAGCCAGCGTTGAGTGCGCAGTCATCAGCAAATAGAATGTCTCTGATGATGTCTGTTGTGACCTTAGTTTTGCTTGAAGCCTCCTGACGTTGAACAGTTTGCCATCAATTCGGTATCTGATGCTGAATCCCACATCACAATCTTTGAAGGCATCAGTGAGCATGGCTGAGAACATGAGACTGAAACGTGTTGGAGCCAGTACACAGCCCTGCTTCACTACGTTTGAGACAGGAAAGGGATCTGATGTCTCACCATTGTTCCGGACTCTGGCTTCCATGCCGTCGTGGAATTGCTGCACCATGGTGATACATTTCCTTGGGCATCCGTACTTGGCCATGGTCTTCCACAGGCCCTCTCTGCCAACAGTGGCGAAGGCCTTGGTCGGGTCCACATAGCTAGTATTCTGCGTTTGGCTTTTCTCTTGAAACTGTCTAGCAGCAAACACCATGTCGATAGTTCCACGCTCTTTTCGGAATCCACATTGGCTTTCTGGTAGGAGTCCATGGTCAAGGTGGGATGTGAGATGGTTGAGGAAAATCCTGGCGAGTATATTGCATGCGATGGAGAACAAAGAGATACCTTGGTAGTTGTCACAGCCTGAAGATTTCCTTTGCCCTTATACAGGTGTATAATATCAGCATCCTTGAATTCCTGTGGGATTGTCTCCTTTTGCCACATGAGATGAATCAACTGATGGAGCTTTTCAGTCATAGCTGCACCGCATTCCTTGTATATTTCTGCTGTGAGCCAGGAGCCTTGCCACTAGAGAGCAGACGTATTGCTTTCCGGGTCTTTAACATGGTTGATGGGTCAGCTAGTGATTCATTGACTGGCACTTGGGTCAACCGATCAGTTGCTTCATCATTGATGAATGTTGGGCCCGCTCAGGACACAGTTGAAGTGCTCAGCCCACATTTCGAGGATCTTCTCTTTGTCTGTGATCATTGTGTTCCTATCCACACTGAGAAGAGGGGATGATCCAGATGATAATGGCCCATAGACTTCATTCAGCGCATCATAAAACCTCTTCATATCATACTTGACAACGTGGCTTTGGATCTCATCAACTTTGTTACTCAGCCAGGAGTCCTGCATCTGCCGGAGTTTCTGTTGAACAGTCCTACGGATGCTAATGAAAGCATCTTTCTTTGAAGTGGACTTTGGATCATTTAGGTATGCTTGTGGAGGCGATGTTTTTCATCCAATAGCTGTCTGATGTGTTCGCAATTCTCATCAAACCAGTCCTTGTGCTTTCTGGTGGAATGCCCTTAGACCTATGTGGCGGTGTTGTAGACCAGCTCTCTAAGGGTCGTCCAGGCTGCCTCCACATTCTGGGTGTAAAGCGGGGTAGATTGAAGAAGGTTTTCCAGAGAGCTGACAAAGGTTGTTTTGGAGTTAGAGATCTTCAGCTTGGCGATATTCAGCCGGTTTGGAATCGTCTTGTCTTGCTGGCGTCTTTTAGGTTGGATTCAGATGTTTAGCTTGAAGACTACAAGGTGGTGGTCAGTCCAACATTCTGCACCACACATGGACTAGGTCACCCGTACATCCTGCCTGTCCCTCTTCCTGACTATCACGTAGTCAATGAGATGCAAGTGCTTAGATTGGGGATGTATCCATGTCGTCCTGTTGCGGGTAGGGAGGCGTAAGACGGTTTTGGTGGTGAGCAGTTCATGCTCTGCACAGGTCTGAAGACCATTGCTGTTGCAGCGGCCGACGCCATACTTTCCAATGACCCCTTCTCAGGAGATGTTGTCAGAGCTGATTCTTGCATTGAGGTCACCAAGATAATGAGCTTGTCAGATTTGGGAACAGAGGTTATGATAGAGTGGAGTTCTTTATAAAACTTTGTCCTTTGTTTCATCTGGATTGGCCAAGGTTGGAGCGTAGGCACTGACGATCGTGACATGCTTTCTTCCATTTGACAGGGGGAGTTTCATGGTCATAAGCCTGTCATTCACACGCTTTGGAAGTCCAGCTAGCTTGTTAACAAATACTGTCTTCACTGCAAAGCCTACTCCAGCCTCACGTCGCTCCTCACTTCCTCTTCTGCTCAAAAACAAGGTGTAGCAAGCGCCCCTTTAACAAAGTTCGCCCTCTCCTGCGAGGCGGGTTTCACTCAAGGTTGCAATATCGATGTTATATCTGGGTAGCTCCCTGCCAATCAAGGCAGTTCTCGTTTGAGGTCTGTCAGCATCACCTCTGTCCAAAAGAATGACATAAATATTGTGTGCCTCACACATAGAGGCGTAAAAATGGTAATGATATTGCATCTTCTTTCCTTCCCATATTCAACCTAGGTAGTCATCTGAAATCTGATAGATAAAAACACTGTGCAGCAATAATAATGATCATGAAACCATCACATGTATGTCTATCATACCAGCGTTGATCTCATAGAGTTGATTGATTAACAAAGAAATTCAATTAGAAATGTGTGTGTGTGTGTGTGTGTGTGTGTGTGTGTGTGTGAGAGAGAGAGAGAGAGAGAGAGAGAGAGAGAGAGAGAGAGAATGTGTAGCAAGTATCAAGAAACCATTACCAATGGAAATAAATCTTCGGTTAATGTAATGTTGACAATTGACCTTGAGTTAATTTATGCAAAAGGTTGATCAACACCCAATATTCTAGCTTTCTAATTGTCTAATTACATCACTGACATAAATCCGTGACTTCTTCTTGGACAGTAGTATAGTGGGATTAGGTTCTGGGACAGTATTGTAGTGGGTCAAGTTTCTCGGTTAGTTACCTCATTTTCGAACACAATATTTTTTTCGGTTTTGATGCTCGGTTTTGGAATAATTTTGGACTAAAATTCTTCCCAAATAATTAACTGATTTGTTTAAAAAGTTGACTAAAAACCACATTTGAAAGCATTCTCATCCACATTTTAAAGTTGTATTAGGATTGAAGTCTTAGCTATTTTACTGTTTTTTCAACTGGTAGCTGCCTGTTATTTTTATGTAATTGTAATCAGATTCATCCGTTGGTCACTCAAATTTTATTGAAAAGGATAGACCACTGGCCATTAAGATTTTGCCGAAAACATTACGCCACTAACCCCTACAGTTTATGAAAAACACCCTCTATGTCCCAATCTTCGGGACTTTTGATTTCAAATAATCTTACATAAGCCTAATTAATAACATCGTTCAAAGAAAACAACTCCGATGAAATCTGGTGTAAAAAAGGACGCGTTACAGAAGTCACACCCAAAAAAACTGATGTATTTCTCATATAGCAAACTTCACAAATTCAAGTGTGTTCTTTTCTTTAAACAATCACTTCTGTTTAGACAATATGGGATTGCATACTGCAAGCAAGATTTACTTACCTGCGAAACTAAAAAGCTTAACAACATGCTAAACTACAGACTCCGAAAATGATGATCTGGCAACGTAATAAACATCGGCAAGCTTTGTAAAAACACACATTACCACACGTTTTTTGGAAAGAATTGGCCTTAGTTTTGTTATTAAGTCATGAAAATTAACAAAGTAATGGGGCGATGTGTTTGAACTGAATTGTTGCTCATAACATACAGACAAGACCTCAGAGTTTGTCGGACCAGGGATAATAACCAAAATTGGATAATAAATTGCAAGTTAGCAGAGTCGCTTATTTAGCGACTATAGTGCAGAGTGCTCATACAGAATACAACCTGAAGGTAAATAACTCTTTTCTATCTTGAAAAACAGACACCCCGGAAGGTATACTCTATATTCTTTTCAAATTCTGTAAATATAATGTTTTGGTCAGTAAATCCAATAACTATGCAGTTTTAGATACAGACACACCTGATGAATGTCCTTGCGGTGTTTATTTTCAGACGATACTGAACGCATTATCCGTAAGTACTCTTGACCTATGGTTTTGTTTGTCAGATCCGTAATAATACATGTATGACCCGGATTTAAATACGTGGTGCATAAGAGAATATATTTACAGGCCTAGGAAATTAAATAGCAGCAGGGAGGGTGGACAGACCATTTTTTTAGAGACCTTATTTACGAAAAATAAGGTTTCCTACAAAGACTGAAAATAAAGTCAATAACGTTAAACCGAATACATTTCGTTGTGCGGAGACCGCGTTAACGAAATCTTGTGGGTTAACAGACCATTTTGTGCAGGAAAATAAAAGTTCCTGAGGGTGAACAGGCCATTTTTGTGCAGGAAAGTAAAGGTTCCTACGAAGGCTGAAAAAAAAGGTCGGTTACCCTCCTTGCTGCTATCGATTTAAAAAATTATTAATATGATAATGATTGATGAATCTCATTCAGCTAGATTAGCTCGAGCACCAAAAACCAAAATAACTGGTAAATTTATGCCTGAAGGTATTGCCGTTATCAAAGAATCAAAGATAGGCGAATTAATGGAGATTGCCTTGCATGGATATTGTCAGCGAGAAATATACGTGAAACCCGAATATATTAAAACGTTAGGAACTTTTAATTGGCACAGGGATATATTTCGCATCGCTACTGATACTCGGCAGATTAGATCTGATAATGCTCACTTTGAATGTTATCGCCGTTGATTAATAGACTATGAATCAGGAAAACCTATGAATCGGAGACAAAAATATATATATAGATATGGGTCTTTAGCCAAAAAGATCAAACAAGGATGCCATCCGCACGTGTCATTTGTGTCTGCGAATTGGGGTATTATAACAACAGATGATGATATATTGAATTTTGTTGAAGGAGAATGGGAATTCGACAAGTATAATTTACATATGTTACCGTGTGTGATAAAACAAAAATATAGCACATGTCGGATTGAAAAATCTGAGATCACAAAAATTATTTCAGATAGAATCATCGCGGAGTTTTATGACACCATCAAACAAGAAATTTTTAGATTTATCGATTACATCGACGTGTATTTATTATACAACTATGATTATGATACGATCGCCAGCACAATGACAACCACAGAAAAATTTATTATCACGATTATTAATATCTGAATTTATTTTTTACATGAAAGCTGTACAAAATTAAGCATCCCATATTTTATGATAATTTTTTCCATAATAATAATTGTTGCGCACTCCCTGCTGCTGTAATTAAGTAACTATTATATCAATAAGGATCGGTGAAGCTCACTCAGCTAGACTAACTCGAGAGCGATTAGAGGCAATTAAGAAATATCTACCTGTCCGTGATTCTGTTAAACAACAATTATAGACGCGTCAAAAACACAAGAAGAATTTGCAGAATCCGCAGAAGAATTATTTAAACCTATTACAAAGACTACTAAAGTTGTTTTTTTTACCTGCACTGGAGAAAACCGCTGAAGCAACTGGAAAAATAGCAGAGCGAGCTAAGAAAACAAAAAAGATTTTACAAGAACTTCCGGGAGAAATAGCTGTGGCTCAACCACAATTGCAGAAAGAAATACAGCAAGTATTTGATAACATTGACAAAGTTAGTAAGGAGGTCGGTGATGTAAGGGATCTTGTTTTGTCAAAACCAAAACCAAAACCAAAACCACCAGCTCGATTAACCGAAAAGGGTCGTAAGATACTTCGAGAAAACATTATAGCGGTTGCCGCAACAGGATATCCACATCGTGATGAATTATTAGATCCAAACACCGCCAGTGTTTCAGAAAAAAAATGGGTTCCTTTTACATTTCGAAAGTCCCGTGGTATCTCTAAAATTTCTAGTGATCAGGACATAACTGATTTTGAAGATTTTAAGAGACAAGTCGAAGATGCTAAAAGAGCGCCATTAACCAGAGATATATTATCGACAGAAAAATTATCATTCGACCCACCTCGTATTGAGGAAGAAGAAATATCTGGAAGTGGTATAGATACTCAAGGAAGTGGCCTTATTACTCCATGTCCTGATAATATCCTTGCCGACGTGGATAGATTAGAAATTCTGATTGGTGGAAAACGTGCAGGTAATAATTCTCCAGAAATTATTAATGAAGCAGCTGCTATTTGTCAACGATTATTTACAGACGGTATCATGGATATTAACGTGTATCGGTCCATCATCGATGAAATCGCCGATTATTATCACAGTGATTAAATAGTTAGATATAATTACTATAATAAAATGATCATACATGCTTCTCAAAGTAGACCAACTATGGTCAGGGTGGTAAATTCAAGATTACCTGTATACAAGACATTTTACGGCGATGGACTCGGCGATGTTATTCAGGGTTTATTTTCGAGGATAGCCCCAAAAGCAATACCAATCGCAAAGCAACTAGGAATGAAAACTATAAACGTTATTCGTGAAAAAGGTATTAGTGCTGCTGGTGACGTTGCTAGTAAAACATTTTCTGCAATCAAGGATAGATTATTACGATTAACGCGTAGACCACAAATAGTTCGACCCCAACCAATAAAATTACCCAGCACTGAAATGATGCCTGCAAACGTTAGTAAAATAATAAATCAAGCCGCAAATAAAAAATTAGCGTCACTTGTTGGTGAAAAAGAAAAAAATATAACCGCTACTCTGGTAGCAGGAAGTGGTTTTCGTGTTAAACGATAACCAATAACATAAATATGTTCAAACGCATGCCTGATCCCGCATTTGACATAGACGCACCGGTTCCGAAGAATGATTCTGTGCGTGATTATCAGCATTATTCTTATGACTCACGTGTACCTGACGAGCGTGGAAGAATTGAATTACAAGTTCAGGATACAAGCAGATATTTCTTACCTGCTGAGGCATTTATTGAAGTCGAAGGTAGACTTTTAAAATTAGATAATACAGATTACGGAATTGGTGATCGAGTTGTTTTTGTTAATAATGGTATTATGGCATTATTTAAAAGTGCCGCATACATGATTGATGGACGAGAGATTGAGGTTTGTCATAACGACGTTGATGTTGCCACAACAATACTTGGTCTTGCAAGATACAACGATGATTTCTCGAGATCTGCTGGTCCATCAATGATGTTTGCCAAGGACACAACTGATCAACCCGAGCACAGAAATGTAACATTAAACGCAGCTTTGGATGCAGTTGCATCGATGAATGAAAATTTCAACTTGGGATTCGCGTCAATGCTAGGCGACGATGAAATATTTTCATGTGCGATTCCACTGTCACACATCTTTGGATTTTGTAAGGATGTTAGAAAGGTTATTTTTGGAGCCAAGTACACAATTGTACTCGTACGAAAAAATACCAACGATGATGCAATATGGCACGCTGAAGGAGCTAACCCGGCTGCAACTGCGGCACTTCATGGTAAAGTTACACTGACAAAACTTTCATTATGGATGCCAGTAATGACACCGTCGTTAACCGAAGAACAGCGGCTACTTTCTTTCACGAACAGCGGCGGCAAATCAACATTATCATGGCTAACAATGACCACGAATTCTATCCAGAGTAACATTAATGGTTTATTCACATGGCAAATAGCATCATAGCGAGATGTCTCTGCGCCACGACACATATTTTTTGCGTTTCAGGATGTCACACGAACAAACTCACAAACACGTAGTGCAATGATATTTGACAGACTCGGTGTTACTGAGGTTTCTTTGAGGATAAATGGACATCAAGAGCCAGCCGAGGATATTTCGTTAAATTTTGAACAAAACAGTGTTGCACTTGCGTATCATCGTCTGTTGATGTTCATGGGACGTGATCAAAATGTTGATACTGGTTTACAAATATCTCAGCGGGATTTTACAACGCTGTATCCGATCTATTACTTTTCGCTGGAACACTTGGATTTGTTTAGACAGTCTGTCGTTGATATACACTTTCGAACTCGTGTTGCGCGAGGAGCTATTGATAATTACAGAGCAATCGGCGTTATACTCAGCGATAAGACGATGTTACTTGAAGGTGTTGGTGGTCGAATGAAAGTCATTGATGCTCCAGTAGAAAATATGCAGGTGTTAATTTAGAGGTCAGAAATATATCATAAATGTCATACCATCATGTTAGTGTCAGTCTGACTCCTGGTCAAATTAAAAAACTTCAGTCAGCATCAGCGAAGCGATGTGGAGTAAAAATATCACTAGCGCGAGAACAAATCGCAGGTGGTCAAAATAAATTATCTCTGACAGAACGCCAGCTCAAGTATTTCAATGAAGCTAAGCAATCAAAGAAAGTAAATCTTTCTGCGGGTGCCATCGGCGACATCGTTAAGACCGGTGGTATATTTTCACTTCTTGCAGCTATCCCAGCGTTGATAGCTGCTGCCGCTCCAGCTGTTGCAAAAGCTGCAGCGTTAGGTGCAGTTGGGACAGCTGCTGCAATGGCGCTGAAGAAAGCAACAGGAAAAGGAATCAAAAAAAGGAAAGGGTCTAAGACTGCCAGGAACTCCCCATTCGTGGTACGGTCGCGGATTAAGACTCCCAGGGACTCGTTCCCGATGTCTAATTTTGATTTACTCGATGCTGCTAAGCAACTAAATATAAAGAATTTCAAAGGTGGTTTTATCAATTACCACACAAACCAAACTCGATTGAAACCGGAGTAATCAACCTCGATAAAAATTCTGGTCCAGGTACTCATTGGGTTGCGTACGCGATTGATCCACGTGGAATTATTTATTTTGATTCGTATGGGTTGGCGCCACCAAAAGAATTTTTAAAATACGTCGACACAGTACAAAGTACTGCGCTTCAAAATATTCCAGTCTGGTATTCAACACTACCAACACAAAAAATAACCGACCCGCCGATATGTGGCCGTGAAGCGTTAGCAGTACTTGACGCTGTATCAAGATTAGCGAAACCACCCCATAAGGCTGTACACGAATACACGAGTTCTGTTTTAAATAATCGCTAATCATATAATGGTGGATATTTACGGAAGATCAACTAAAAAAACCCAACAAGCATCAAGTGAAGATTTACTCAATCGAGTAACAAAACAGATCAATGATGAATTATCTGACATGCTCAATCTTTCCATCGTTGATCCAAACGAACTTGTTATATTTCAAAACCGTGAAGGAAAACTGAAGACGAGTAATATTTCAATCAACGATATTATTATTCGTAATCTATTATCGCGAGAAGTCTTTTTGCTGTATACGACAAAGAGAGTAAACTTGTTCCTAGTGTTGATACTCCGTCGTCGATCCGAGATAGCATAAGTGAACGAGTGTTAAAAACCGGTGACATCATGAACGGTGTCATTAACATGAACAACAATAAAATTATTAATGTAGGAGAACCGACAAATAATCTCGACGCTGCAACAAAAAAACATGTCGACGATAACAATATTCCGATGACAACTTCGTTGTCGACGATCAATGATGGAATGACAGTATTTAGAACTGAATTTTTTAATCATGTCCAACTGTTTATGAATTTTCGCAGAAACGTAAACAGAACCACTAATGATTTCTTTGGAAGTCCACGAACCGTTGATATTAAACTCGCCGACGTTCACACAAAACTCAACGATATTGTCAGTGGAATTCCTAATATCGTTCAAAAAACTAATCTCGTTAAAATTCCACACGCCACGATCAACATTATCGTGTACACAGTATCATCAGGATCATCAACATGGACACCGCAAAATAACACCATCAAACATACCGCGGAGGTCACTGGCGTGTACAGGCTGTCCGTGTTCAGTTCTGCAAAATTTAGGATTTTTATTACATTTCCATGGCATCATTCTACCGATAATTTTTCTGGAACTGTATCTATTATATTAAATAAAGATACTGAAGAAACATTTATACCGGAACCATCCGATAAAAAAGTAACCACAGCGTCGTACTGGTGGTGTCTGGAATTTGTAGCTGAAACGCCTCCATTGTTTTATTAAACAACGACTTAATACAGTATAATGATCGATGTTCAGCGATACAGATATGATCAAGTAACAACACGGCAGAATAAACTAAAAACCATCATCGATGATTATACAGCAGCGATAGTGAAATATGGTAAACGTGCGGTTGTCATTGACGTAATCGTTTATTCGGCTTCCGCGATTGTTGCTGGAACCAGCGTAGTATTATCAGCGTTGACGATGACAACGCCGATCGTTGTAACAATCGTTATTTCATCCGCAAAAGCTTTAATATTATCGCGAAAAAATAAATACATGCACGAATGAAAAATTGAACGAGTACACGATGAAATTACATACTGCAACGACCGCATATTCCAAATTATCGTCGATGATTTCTTCGTCACTCAACGATGGAATAATCACCGATGAAGAATTCAATATTTGCGCGAAGATCTATAATGAAGTATTTGATGATGGTGAGAAAGTCACCAGTGACGAAAAATCAGGGATTTAGAATAATGAAGTATAAATAATGACATCACAAGAACTACTATAGCAAATCGTCGTTAACACTGCTCCGGTAAAAACCACAATGATATCAGCGAGTTCAACTACTCCTGAATTCAGTACTAATTTTCCAACTGCGTTACCAGCAAGTGAAATAGCATTAACGCAATTACGGGTTTATTCTAGTTCGCCCAACATTAGATCAAAATCATTTGGTGGACTACAACCAAATAATTCTTGGTATTTGCAATAAAAACAAACCCGATGGAACTCCTGATTGGCAAGTAGTCAGTATACCCACAGGAAGTTATCAGATAGAACAGATCAATAAAGAATTCCAACGTAGAATTAAATCCATTACAGAAAAAGAATCAAAGATAGCCATTACTGTTCACGAACCAACGCTGTCGTCTGCGGTTGAAATATTGTCGCCGGATTACGCCGTGGACATATATCAAAGTTCGATCAGATCAGTATTAGGATGGCCTGAAGTCCCACCAGTGGTGTCAGCGACGCTGCCACCAGAACCACGCCGAGATGAATTTCTGATAACTGATCGAAAATTTATCAAAATTCCAGAATACCGAAATAATATTACGTGGAACATTGATAGATTTTTTACTGATGGACAAGAAAAAATTCCCGATTTGAGAACAGGTGAAACTAATATATTAATCCTTGATGCAAAAATTGAAGCTGTTATAATCCCGGACATGAAAGATGAATTTAACCGGATATTTGCCAGTGTCAAAAATTTCATCGCTGATCTGACGCAATATTATAGCGATGATGTGGAAAAAAAATATCATATAATCAGTCCAGCATCTGAATCAAATATTATTTGATACTGAGTATAATAAGTATGTTTTAATAAAAAAACGCGCATAATGCACTTAAAAGAGATCCAGAAGAAATAAAATCTAGGATTAAAAGTTACGAAAATAACTTCACAATACATAAAATCGGTGAATTAAGACAATCAGTAATTGATCTCGTTAATGTAAATTTTCCAAAGATCCTTGAATCATGGAGAAAAATAACCCCACCATCAAGTATTCTCCGATATAACAATGATCCATACGGTGGAGGACGTCATATCTCGCCGGGTATAGTCAACATTACATCGACGATCGCGGTCAATCTAGTATGTGATGTCATCGACGGCAGTTATCAAGTTGACACTGAAAAATCCAATCAGGCCCAACAAGGATACATTTTGTATTCATTTACACCTCAGGTACCCCCAGGCTATTTGATTGTATCAGAACCAATCAACGTTGTTTATCTAAAATGTCATAGTCGTCTTTTATCGCGGATAAATTTCAAACTTACTGACCAGTCTGGTCACTTGCTCGATCTTAGGTCAGAGACACTCAGTATAAATCTATACGTAAGATCATAGATCTCACGATCATAGATAAAAAGCACCAAGCAAAAAAAAATGCCCCCTTGACGTTGTCAAGGACGTTGTTTGTCAAGGACAAAATATTTTTTTTACCCCGTGATTATTATCTCTCTTGTTTAGCTGGAACGACAATATTGGTTTCGCTGTCACTACCGTCGCTTTCACTGTCACATTCTGACCTATCTTTAGCCAGTAATTCTTCCGATGACTCCGTCATCGACATAATATCTCTCAACTGTTTTACACGAGCGTGTACAAGTTTTTTTTTATTTCGTATTCGTGAGATAACTCTGACCTAACCTTTCGATTGAACGTAAAAGGGGAACAAATAATTTCACCTGTGTGTTTGTAATTGCTGCCAACGACTGAAACATCGCCTGTTGGATCAACTTTATGAATCTCTAATCGAAGGGCAGCGTATACCTATTTTCTAATTTCAGAGATTGTAATGATTCAAAATCACTCATAATTTGTTCAGGATCAAGTTCATCAGATATTTTTATACCGTCTTGTTGTAATTGCTTAATAGCAACAATAATAGCATTAATATTTTCAAGATTCATTATATGATAAGTATTTATTTAATATAAAGATACTTCTGAATATAAATATAAACCATAACGTTTCGTTGTCAACGCGGGAAAATCAGGATAACTTTAACGGAGTTATGTATACCGAAATTTGATCTTCTGTTTGAATTTCTTCGAAAATGCCGATCTTCTTAAATTACTCGCAACAAAACGTACTGAAGGCATGCAAATGTCAAAATATTTGGCAGCAGCATTCATCGATGGGAAAATTATTTCTTCATCTGTCTCTGTATTTGTAGATATAACCGACCTGGGAGTCTTAGAATTAGTGCCAGTATTACCTGATGCACAATTCTGTCTTTGTGTAACAACCCGCAAATTATTTAAAGGTTTGAATTAATGTGATCGATCACAAGTCCGTCGTCGATGACCCCATGGAAACACTCGAACACGAACCTATGGGAGTAATATTTTCTTTTCCAGCCTGAAAACTGAGGTAACCAATACCATTGTCAGCACCGACTGGTTTTTTCCGTTGACAGTGCCTGATGACACCATCATGAGATGCTTCATAATTTTTAATTATTGGATGTTTCACAAATTCATTTTGCTCCATTTATATAGTAATATTATTTGTCTAAATATTTTGAAAATTTAGCGAGATAGTCTTCGGTGGTCTTTAACGGAGATTCATTATTATATTTTTTATCATAATATCGTTTCAGCTCTCTATATCTTTTACCACCACAATGTACACATAACCGTGTTTCTCCTCTGACTCCAACACCACATCGTAAACACGGTTTCGGTCCTAGACTCCCTTTGCGAAAACTTTGCATGTGGTAACTACAGAATTCATTTACGCATGATTTATTACAAGGAAGAGAAAATCCTATAATGAACCACTTGCATTTGTTATTTGCTTGTATCATTATACGTATAATTAAAGTTTAATTATACATATATTTGTCTTAATTATAGCATGGAGGAATTTGAGAGATTATCCGCAAGTGAACCTTCCAGAGGAAGATTCGATCTTGACAAACTCAATGATTTCGTCATCGGAAAATCTAAATTTAATTTTTCAATGCAAGATCTAGCTTTGATAAATAGCGATATAACTGATCGTATCCGTGAAGCTAAAAAAGAATTTCGCAACGATGGTGCAGCTCATACGTGGTCAACATCAACATTCAGGATCATGAATATTGCTGATGCTAGAATCAATGTTGAACAAGGAAGAAATATTATCAACTATCTTGATAATCAAAGATATTTTATTCTGGTAAAATTTATTACGCAGACAGATAAAAACATTTGGATTATCTGTGATAAACGTGACCCTGTACGGCTTCATACTGGAAATAATATCGTTATATTAAATAAGAAATCCAAACCAGGAACATTGACTGGTATTGATAAACCGTATTATGAACGAGAGTATCCTGTAACTGCAGTTGTATATGCGATATATCTGTTAAATGATAAACCTAACGTTAATGATCTCAAACCAATGAAAATTTCCCACTTAAATTGCCTAGCTGAGATTTAAGAAGCAAACAAATAAGCGTGTGGGCAGAAACAGTTAAAGATACGAGAGCGTCTATCAGCGACGTTGCTAAACTAGAAAAGAAATTAAAATTTCCAATAACAGTGAAGACACTAACCGGAGAGATTTTGTATGCGTCGAAATATACATCAAGAGGAGCTCCAATAACGATCATTGATCATTGATCATACCGCACACGCATGGACATCCGTGGTAACAATATTTCCACGAGATAGAACAGTTAAATTTTACAGCTATTATATATTCGACGCTATCAGCGATATTAGTAAGAGGGACCCAGTGTCTGTGTGGCTATTTCGAAGTTCCGATGATGAAAATTATGATCAGTTTGTAAGGCCTAGCGGAGAAATTTATCGTACAGGAACCCTCCACGAAGAAATGAGCAAGCTTGCGTTGAAATACACGAACGGTGATGAAATCACTGTCGAGTAATTAGTCAGTAATTGTTTTACCGTTCCATCAGTTGTTGCTCACATCTCTCATGAGAAAAATTCATGGAAACCGACACGATTGGAATTTCTTGAAGATATCCAGCACAGTTGTGTCGAATACGGTCATGGTGGATTATGGAATACCGAATACAAATACGGTGACGTTATATCGGTTGATATGGTAGCGTGTTATCCTGGAAGTTTTCTTGGATACGGAGAAAGTTCTGAATACTTTAAGCGATTTGGACATCCCACACGCGAGATGACCAGAGTTGCGATAAATGGGCTATTACCAAATTTTGATCTGACTGGATTTGCTTGTATAGACTCATTTGAGACTGCGAGAAATCTACATCCGATTGTTTATGTTTGGTTTGGAAGACATTTCTCAAGAAAATATTGGGCTCCAATAGTACTATTACGATATATGCTTGATAATGGAATTTTAATATCGTTGAGAGTAAATGAAGCAATTATATCATATCATTCACAAAAACAAATTTGGTTGCCACAACCAGACGAGTTTGATGTAGAAAGTGATGTCAATGAAAAATTTCCTGACCTTCCCGAAGAAGAAATAAATAAAATTATTAATAACGTATCTAAATTCAAAAAAGAAAATAATGAGAAAGCAGCTAAAGATCTTGGTAGGAAAATGATCGGGAAGTTTACTCAAGGAGGATCATATGATCACAAACGATTGTGTACAAGATTAATCATAGATGATGCCGAACTAGATTTTATAATTGCTGATACAACCGAAAAAAACATATTTGTGAGTCGGAATAATGCTTGCCTATCGAACGGGAAAATTTAGGTACAATTGTGAGTTACATTGATGGTGAATCATCACAATTCACTTATTTAAGATCTTCTATGCTCGTGTACGTTTCCATAAATTTATTATCGATGATAAACAGATTCCTTCGTTACGCGGTCAGAGTTGCCACGGATTCATTTTATATAAATAGCGCGTAGTTAGATTTGCTAAAACCGTTATTCGGCAATGACGAATGGGGATCATGGAGAATAAAACAAGAAAATATACTTGACTATTCCGAATCTGCAGACGTTCAAATCGCGGAGACATATTAAGCAGTGACAATCAAATATTGGCATCGACAGCGCCATCTGTGTTTGATCCTGTATCCAGGCATACAACCATTTATCTCAATGGGCCTGGAGGTTCTATAAAAACAAAACGTGCGATTGAATTATTTCGACAGAGTTCAGATATGATTGTGCTGACACCTACACATAGACTAGCCAGAGAAATAAAACAACGAGGAGTAAAATCTCAAACTTATCATAGTTTCTTCATATGGTGCGGGGATACGTGGACACCTGAGCGAATGGGTGAAAAATATATTCCTCGGATTATCATCTGGGATGAAATTTGTACGGTGTCGTTGGAAACATTAAAAATATTTCTCGATTGGTTACTGACAGAGAATACAGCTGTGATTATGTGCGGCGATCATGGTCAACCACCGCCTTTTGTTGGGCAGTCTCCGCACGAATGGTTAAAATCGTTTGTGGATTATTATGAGGAGATAACCGATGATCATAGAGCTATTGATGAACCCCGGAGAGAATTTAAAAGATTAATCAGACTACAGCCAGACAGAATACAATGTGATATAATGCGTGAAATAATTCCGGAAACTCCTGTGAATGATTTTTGGAATTTATGGAGACCAAATGATTTAATAGTTGCAAGTAGAAAAATAGTTCGTGATGAATTGCAAGAAAAATTATTTTTGTTACATAAAGAAAAATTTTCAAATCTGCCCGTACCATTGTGTTATCGCCCAGCAGATACTCGACGACAGAATGTCGATGTTGAGATTCCAGGACCCTTGACAGAGTCTTGTGTTAAATGATATTGTTTTAGTTCCGGTTGATGTTGTTGAGAGCGCGTTGACCATGGATAAATCGCCGTGGAAATTAGGATACGATATAACGATTCATTCGTCACAAGGACTAACTATTACTGATACAAATATCTGGATTGTCGATGATAGAATCGAATGGTCAACTTTAGTTTATCTCGCAGTGTCTCGAGTCAGAAGAATATCTCAACTGCACAGGGTTATTATGAATTTTACAGAAAATAATAATCAAACTGCCGGCGACAACAACGGCGTAATAAGAAAAAAAAACTATTTGGGTATAAACAATGTCACAAAAAAAAAAATAATCGCGACTTTGATATCGATGTTGAATTTATTATAACACTAAAACAACGACAGAATAATCATTGTGCAATTTGTAACTGTGATATGCGTTGGGAATATTCGAATAATAATCCAAGACAGTTCACCGTAGACAGAATTAATAGTAGTATTGGTCACACACGCGAAAATGTGATCCTGACCTGTCTTGAGTGTAATCGACGTCGGGGCGCCAGTTTACAAAAGTGAACGCGGTGGTAATTGCGTGTCTTCGGGAATTACTTGTAATTGTTCACGTACAAGTCCACGCTGTGGAGCAGTTGAATCCAGTATGTAGATTGCAGATCTACCCGTGGATCTAACCACGCTAGAAATTTGATGTGTTGTCACACTGCAGATAGGATCAGTTGCTCTTTTTTTCACCCCCTTCAAGTTCACCGGGTTCATATAAATAACACCGGCTGTTTTGAAAAGTCACGTCCGTAGCCATCGCTACGGGGTATATGTTTCTTTGTAATTGCATTAATAGGTTTCACAGAAGTTGCACGAGTAATTTCATTATTTAACTCAGCTATCACACTTGGTAATCTTGGAACCGATTCGCGAGATCTCTTGTCGCTTTGAATTATTTCCTTCGCATACTGGTATCCAAATAACCGCTCAGCAAGTGTTCGATTAAATCGTTAAACTATTGCCTGATCACGATGAATTGCTGTCTGATTTTGACATTATGTTGCTTCATCAGCGATGATACTGCACCAAGAAATTCTTTGCCAGGATCAACCTGTAATAGTTGTGGCCATCGTAGACCACCTTGTGGTCCGGATCCTCGTTGATAAATTCGTTCAAACGCAGATGAAACTTCAGATTCTGTTTTTGTTGATAGCGGCTCCGCTTGCTACTTGCAACATCAACGACCGTTAACGCGTATTTGTATGTGCGCGATCCGCTGGCGGATCGATGACGTCCACGTGTTTTAATAGTATCGTGTGGTAAAAACAAAATATCTGCTTGATGAACCTCATTGGGAACGCTGACATCAAAATACGCGTACTGAATTTTTTTAGGTAGATTTGCCATATTGCCTGTCGTGCTAACCACGCTGCAGCAACAGCACGTGAGACTTTTGCTGCTTCAGCAAGTTTACCAATTGCTGCTTTACCTTTCCAGTATCCACTAGAAAACTAGCAAGTCTTTCTCTGAGAGATTTATCAGGTATAGAATTTAACGCATGAATCAATTTCACATCTGCGAGATGTCGTTGTTGTAAATCCTTGCTTCGATACGCAACGTCATGAACATGACACGCTTGATCAATCTTATTTATTGGATACTCTCCAGGTTTTGGTTGGTCTTGGTTATCGAGTCGGATATCAAGTCGAGTCCCAGGACCACAATAATTGTATCCGGGTAATTGTTTTTCCCCGGGATACTTCGCACATGGAGTCCCTGGTAATTTTCCCAACAAAGCAGCCATATCACCGCCTGTCTTTGTGCTAGACGAAATAAATTTGTTTTTTTTTTTTTTTTTGTACCACATCGCTCACACTTCCCCGTCAGTGCACGCCTTTTATTTTTTTGTTATTGTTGTTGTTGTTCCAACGGTGGGAGTGGGTGCCTTGCATCGAACACAATATAGATTCATATCATTTATCATATGGATATAATTGACTTTTCAGCGACACGAAAACAAGAGCCAGTCAAGCATCACCCAGCGCTACCGAATTCAATCAGGATGATTATAATTGGACCATCTGGAAGTGGTGAAACACAGTTATTTCTTAATTTGGTAATGAGATGGCTCAAGTGGGATAAGTTATATTTAGTAGCTCCATCCGTGGATGATCAGCGATGCTATAAAGTACTTAAAGATTTTAATGAAAATGCAGCGTCGTTGTATGAAAACGGCGACAATATTATTGATTTTATTACCGATATTGATGAAGCCCCCTCCGTGGATGACCTTGACGGATTTATTAACAATCTTGTAGTGTACGATGATGTGATGCTGTACAAACAATCAAATCCTGCACGGATACTTTCCAGAGGCAGACATAAAAACACAGACGTGATTTATGTTACCCAGCGATATGCACAAATTCCAAAAGTGATCAGAGATAACTGTAATATTTTAGTTGTGTTTAATGGAGTCGATATACATACGCTGCGAAATATTCATCAAACTTGGTGTTCAGGGGATATGGACATGATTTAATTTAAAAATTTCTTTTCAAAAGCACAAGCTACCCCACACGGATTTATCACAATAAATTTACATGATCCTAGGTCGAGGTATCGTATAGGTATCGATAAAATTTTTGGTCCCTGATGCGTTCAGCGGAGGAAATAACTCTGTCAGATAAACGATAGAGTAATTAAGCAGTTCTTTCCCACTTGACATTGTCAAGGATGTCTTACTGCGCAAATGAACACACATATATAGATCGTCTGCATGCACATTCACCGCAGTTATACAACATGTAGAATCAGTAATTGTGTCTGTGTTTAGAGAAAATACCTATGAAAAAAGTACTTACTCTCAGCCGTGACTGTAATCACGGACACAGTGAATATCTCTGTGTGAATGAACAGCATATATATATATATATATATATATATATATATATATATATATATATATATATATATATATATATATATATATATATATATATATATATATATATATATATATATATATATATATATATATATAACTGAGTATCACCTGGAACAGATTGTAAACTACATCAGTATTGATTTATGCGTGTAAGATTGTTGTGAATTTCGCGATTTATTTTATATTTTATTCAGCATCCGTTGAGTATATACTGATCGCCCTTGACTCAGTCAAGGGGAATTTCCTGCTAGATAACTATATGATTATTTTTGAAAGGTATATTTGTAACTGGAGATCATAGTGTATTGGTTAACGCGTCTGGCTGTCATACTCGAGGTCTGTGGTTCGATTCCCCGTACCGGACATATTGTGGGGGTGGCCATCCGATGTCATTTTTCTAATAATTGGAGGTCTGCGACCCATTCGCTCGAACTTCAGCAGAAAAAAAAAACACACTCTCCCACCATGTCACCACGTGGTGGGTGCACTTTTGCACTTCCCGGGGTTGATTATGGGGGAGAGTGTGCAAAATCTGTTGAACGTAGAGAAGGCCCCCGTTTGTGTATGTATCGTCAATAGAGATAAGTTAGTTAAATTTATGTGTTGTGCTGTCCCCTAGAGATAAGTTAGAATTAAGTTTATATGTATCCTCTGGACCTTCTAGATGTCGTTTGGCAACCTAGGGGTTCACATGGGGATTGTTTCGAATGCCCCTGAGCCTGATATTTGTCCGTTTGGCAACCTAGGGGTTCACATGGGGTTGTGATGTGATTATATGTTTTGTAAATATTTTTTTTTTCTTCAGATTTCAGAAATATATTTATATATTCAGAAATAATATTTATTCAGAAATAATGGTTTAATTACAGCAGCAGGGAGGGTGAGACCACGCGTATGTGACCTAGACGTAAACGAGTCGCAACGCGTTGGAAAAATACACGTCAACGAACGAATAACTAGCCCACAAGATTTTGTTAATGCGGTCTCCGCACAATGAAATGTATTCTGTTTATACGTTATTGACTTTTTTTCAGTCTTTGTAGGAACTCTTATTTTTCATAAATAAGGTCTCTAAAAAAATGATCTGTCCACCCTCCCTGCTGCTTAAATTTTATAAATTTACTATATTATTACAATTAATGCTTATGCTATACGAATTAATCTATGTGACACAAAATCTTAATCTATTAACTAAACAGTTAATCTATCATAGATTTACCTGTCATATCTTGATGTATAGTGTCAAAATTTATAGTCATTAAGTTATATAAATTTATTGTGATAGTATCTACGTGTATGTCCGTGATAAATAAGTTATTTTATATTAATTAACAAACAGTCAATAAAATTAATCCTAATACAGACTTGAAATTATAGTACATGTGTTAGTAACTAACTGAAACAGCACAATCGGTGTAATACTCAGAGCAGTAAATCAAAGGTAAACAAGAAAATAAAGATAAAATAAATAAATACATTGTCTTATAAAGTTTCTTTTCCTATTTTTTGTTTGTTTGTTTGTTTGTTTATTTTTTGTTTTGTTTTGTTTTAAATGTAATAAGAAAGTTTCTATGTAAAAGCTGTACGAAGCCGCCCAGGTCAGTCAGAAAGGAGCCTGGAAAATATAACTCCCCGTTTGTTTGTACCCCCCCCCCCCCTTCCGATTTAACAAACAAAAAACACATATGAGATAAAAGATGCTCAGAAATTAATCAGTTCATTTATTGATTTATAATTTCAAACCCGATTATGCCCAGGGGGCCCTAACACCCTTATCGTCTGCGCGTTTCACTTCAAACAGTCCATTTTCAGCGAAAGGGTGTATTGAGGACTACACATGTATATACATAGAAGGGAAATACTACGTAGTCTGCTTCCGATAATTACAATGTCGAATCAAGCAAAGGAAAAGAATGATAACTGCAAATTTGCCTCTCCCGTGGATTTAACAAGTGGTGTACTTTCTGTGTTCATGTGTACGAAGAGATATAACACTAAACTCTCAACATAATGATAATTTACGGAATTATTCGACACTCGCCCATAGTGTACGCATTATGGCGCCGTGTTAGTATGGAAAGTCCGTTAAGCCTGAAAGGCGCAGAGGATGCTAATGTTAGGGCCATTCTGGTCACAGTCAGGTTAGAAATTATAAATCAATGAATGAATTGACTAAGTTATGTGTACTTTTAATCACATTAAAGATTTCCATTAGTGAAAACGGTGTGTGTGTGTGGGGGGGGGGGACAAACAAATGGGGAGGTATATTCAGACTATAGTCAGGTGGAAAGGGTATGAAATGGTAGCCTTGGAGCACAAACAAACAAAACTAGTACCTCTCCCATTTCTACAAATGAAGCAGCCCAGTTCAGCGAGAAAGGTGTCGGGATAGTGACGGCCCCGTATGAGACTAGGATAAAGAACCGTGCGAAACTAGCAACACAAATATTGCAACTACGGACATATTATTATCGTGTAATGCATCCTCTCCCCTGTGATACCAAAAAATCAAACGCAATAAAGTTAAATCCTACATATTTCTTCTTTTTCTTTCAACTATGTACAAAAAGATATAACCTATCAATAAATACACAGCTTCAAAGTAATTCACCGCTTTATCTTAGTATATACTGTACTGTATTTCATTTCATTCTGTTTGAGTGATAAGATTTACTCGCAAAATTGAACTTGCTTTTACCAGGTGAGTAGAAGAAATATTGGGGATTGTAAAAATGGGGGAGTCCCACTCTTACAAAGAGGCAGTATGGTTGTATTATTTGTTGATCGATGTTGTTCGTCTATACCAAAATTGTCTTCTGCCGTTCTTCATCACTGGCTTGCTGGTAAGTTTTACCCTTAAAATTCACTTCGATACCATGTAGTTATAAAACGATGAACATATGCCCCCTCCTACATTTCTTATAAGTACTAACATTAGGAATTTATTTTTTTAAAAAAAGGTAACAATAACCACTACATTGTTTGTAGCCTGCATACTTCTAGTAGTAACTGGGCGCCACAGACACCGTCTTTTGCCGGTTATGGTTGGATTTGCAAACTGCTGTACTAGTGGGTTAAACATGAAGTTTTTGTAGTTGTTGTGAATTTAACGCCTTTTTCAGCACATGATAAGCGATACATGTCGGCCAGTATATCTGGTGGAGGAAGAACCCGTAAAAATCCCGGGAAGAACCACCGACACACGGGAAATTACTGGCAAGCTTTCTCACATACCCAAATCCACGCTGACAGAGGAGAGATGTCGGCCCCACTCGGCCACACGGGGACCCGATCAGGAACTTAATTTGTTGGTATCTTTTTTGTCTTTTTATTTTCGTTTTAAATATATTTTGGTTCAGTGTTAAATACTATTAGTGACAGAAAGCGAAACCACCCCCACCCCAAAAAAAACAAAAACAAACAAAAACTATTAAAAGGAATTGAAAGTGATATATAGATCTAAGGGTAAAGGAAGTAAATATTGTTGACATCTAAATGTATTGGTTGATTATAGTCATTAATTTTAATAGATGACTAGATGTAGATAGTGTTACGTGTAGGCTCGTACAATACTAACAAGAGAAAAGAGTGAAGTCAACAAGATTTGTATATTTTAACAAAATAATTTATTTCCCTAGAAAACAATGAAAAATTGGAAATAGGACTTACGGTTTGTGAATATAATCCAAAATTTAATCCTAAGATTGAAAAATACAAGTCCTATCACTAAATAGTTCTATTAGAATCCAGGTTCGAATCTCAACAACGTTCCAATATGGAAGGCGATGACGTCAGGTGTGGTCCTTGTACAAATGGCAACAATTCCTCAATTGAATCACAGTTTATGTTTTCGTATAATTCCAGAATAAATTTCCACTGAATTTCTTTCTCCCAGAATTTTATTTAAAAAAATACACTCGTTTGGTTTTCTTGATAATAAATTATTAAATTCCAAAAAAAAATGAACTTCAAAAACAATCTGGTTTCAACAATAGAAACCTCTCCAGCCCTCAAGGTTTAGAAATACAACTAACTGAAAAGCTCTCAGAAAGGATATTAAATCCAACCAAAATATCATCCCTTTCTCGCGTGATAGGTCACGTGGTGTCTGAACACTTAAACAACGTAATAGAAAATATGAAATTTGTCACGTAGCAAGAACAGCCCTATCTAAGAACCAGACTCTGAAATAAAGTTAAAAATAAAACATTGTTTATTCAGACTACACGTAGACTGAACTGACCTTGCAAATAGCCAATCCTTTTCGCGTAGTGCTTACACTACCGCGCACCAGGGTGAACTAAAAATAATGCTAATGTAACACCTTTTACGTTTTAGATAAACAACATTACTGAAAGAAAATATCGAATCCCGTGAAATCATTACAATAAAATGTAATGAAACAAAAATAAAATAAAAAAGAATTTTAAAACTAACACACAAGCAATTTAATTACATATACGTAACAATAGTCATGTTTGCCTGAATGAATCGTGTTTAAAAATTCTCTCCTGTCAAAGAAAATGTTTTGTATCCATAATAGAGATGGAGCACCCATAAATAATTTGGAAGTCGATCTTTATAAGCATTTGAGGAAATATATTTTTATCAACACCATTGATTTAAACAGTATTTTCATAACACATCGCATATTGCAGAAATTAAAGCATCATCATTGTTTCTTCTTGTTGGATCATATCTGTTGATATTTTCCATTTTAGCAACAACGGTCATACTTGATGATGGATCAGCATCAAATTTACAAATTTGAAAGTCCCCCTAGGTCAGAATGCTGTCTGGTAAATTTGGTCAAAACTGGTCACGTGGTTTTAGCGAAGACGTTAAAATAGCAACTGCTGATCGGAGACGGACGAAATACGTACGTTGGACACAAAGCCATTCAGTAAGCTTACTTGTTCCTAGACCAAAGCGAGTAATAACTTTTGTCCGGCATTTTCAAAGATTAACTAGTACCTGTTCGTAATTAAAGAGTTATTCGAACTCTCATCAAAACTCTATTTCACTTTGGACTGTTCGCGAAGAGAAAACGGTTTGCAAGGGTATTAGAGAATATGTAATAAAAACAATGTTACATTTGAAATGTAGTAAGCTTACATTTCAGCAACGACCTAACTTTCATGAAATGAATTTGGTAACATCTTATTAACATTACGTCTACAACATAACGATGTACAATAAAGATTTGTGAACTCCTGATAAAAAAAAAATTATTCAATAACATTAATGATTTACGATTATGGCTGTTAAATAAGGTATATTGCTTCCAATATAATTTAAACAGTAACAACGTGCCTCAGGATATAACCATTCTTTTTGTAAAATAAATCGTGCTTGAATTAGAATTTTTCAATTAAAATATTAAAGACTGCACAAAACAAGGGACACAATGGTCCCAAAATTGCTCACATGGCTGAAAGCCAAATACAGAAGCAGTTGGTGAATAGAACGCTTTCTGTTGATTTTCTCTGCTGCTGTTATGGAAACAATTGTTTCAAGGCTTGTCTAGTTTTTGCATCTTCATCTGTTTTTGCATCTTCATCTATATTTGATTGTACATCAGCATCTTTTGTCCATTACTGATAGACCGTCTGCCAAAAAGCTTTGTGTAAATTCTGTTCAGGGTTTGTTGAGTAAAAAGTTTGTCATTTTAGTAATGGCTACCACATTTGGTGGCAAAACGACGTCAATTGCATAGATCTGAAAGACATTGAAGCTGAGATAATTTCTGCTAACTTAGATAACTATTGTTGAGGGGATATTTAGAAAACAAATATTAAAGGTTTTCTAGTTTTGGTAATAGTAGCCAAATTTGATGGTAGACTGGCATATTTTATATAAACTTCTTTATGCCAGAATGCTTTCTGTAAAATATGGTCCAGTTATGTTGAACGGTTTTTGAGATGTCGCTTAAAGGATTTTACATTTTGCGCAATGACGGCCATATTTGTCGGTGAATGGGCATCATTCATATAAGTTTGGAATCACTTAATACCAGAAAACGTTCCGTTAAATTTGGTCATATATTGCTGAACAGTCTCTGAGAAGAATCAATTTAATGTCTTATTCTTGTTGTCTTTTATAATAACGACTGTAAGATCTGATGGCTGATTGGTATTATTTATATAAAAGTTAAATGTTTTTGCACCAGAATGCTTTATGACAAATTTGATAAAATTTATTTTCAGCGAATTCGTAATAGAATCTATTTGACAGATTTTCTGCTTTCAGCAAAGACGATTCGATTGCATGTTGGCATAATTTGTACAAATTTGAAGATCTTTATGCCAGAATGATATTGGCTATGCTTAGTTGAAACTTATTAGGTGGTTTGTTTGAGAAAGTTAAAAATAGCAACTGTTTGCCTGCGACAGATAATACTTTTTGACAAAACCGATAAGATTCTGTTCATCAGTTTCAGTAGCAGCGAGGGCGAACAGACCACTTGCCTGAGACCTTATTTTACAAAAATAAAGGTTCCTACGAAATTGAAAAATACCGTCAATAACGTTTAAACCAAAAAATATCGCCAATAACGTTTAAAACAAAAAATTCTCTAATTGGGTAAGATTATTTTTGAATTTTTCTTCAAATTTTTATGCGATTTCATTTACTCGTTGGTCACTCAGTATTGGTCGTTCGCCCTCCCAGCTGCTATGAATTAACCAAAGATTTTATCCAGACCTATACGATATCTGGATCTTGGATCATGTAAATTTATTGTTATAAATCCAAACGGAACAGCTTGTGCTTGAGCAGAAAAGTTTTTGAACTTCATTATATCCATATCCCCTGAACACCAAGTATAATAAATATTCTGTAAAGTATAATTATCTACTCCATTAAACATTACTAAAATATTGCAGTTGTCTCTGATCACTTTTGGAATTTGTGTATATCGCTGAGTGACGTATATAACATCTGTATTCTTGTGTCTACCTCTGGAAAATGTTCTAGCTGGATTTGATTGTCTGTCCAGCATAACGTCATCGTACACCACTAAATTATTAATAAATCCATCTAGGTCATCTACAGATGGGGCTTCATCAATATCGGTAATAAAGTCAACAACATCATTACCGTCTTCATTCAGCAATTTTGCATTTTCATTAAAATCTTTAAGTACTTCGTAACACCGTTGATCATCTACAGATGGCGCTACCAAATATAATTTATCCCACTTCAGCCATCTCATTATTAGATTAAGTAATAATTGTGTTTTGCCTGATCCAGATGGGCCTATTATAATCATTCTGATAGAATTTGGTAGTGCTGGATGGTGCCTTACTGGTTCTTGTTTTCGTGTCGCTGAGAAGTCAATTATATCCATATAATAAATAATATGAATTTATATTGTGTTCGATGCAGAGCACCCACGTCCACCACTGAATTAACAACAATAACAACAAAAAATAAAAGACGTGCAATTACAGGCAAGTGTGTGAAATGTGGTACAAAAAAATACAAATTTATTTCATCAAAGACAGGTGGGGATATTGCTGCTTCGTTAGGAAAATTACCAGGATTACCATGGGCCAAATACCCCGGTGAGAAACACCTTCCTGGATATAATTACTGTGGTCCTGGAACTCGACTTGATATCCGACTTGATGATCAAGATCAACCAAGACCCGGAGAGTATCCAGTAAATAAAATTGATCAAGCATGTCATGTTCATGATGTTGCTTATAAAAGTAAAGATTTGCAGCAGCGGCATCTCGCAGATGTGAAATTGATTCATGCGCTAAATGCTATACCTAATAAATCTCTCAGAGAAAAACTCGCTAGTTTTCTAGTAAAATCTGCTATGAAAAGTAAAATAATGCTCGGGGCTGGTAATTAATTATATAACTATTATAATGGAATCCATTTATTATTCCCCGAGAGGATATTGGAGAGGTAAAGCAGCAATCAGTAAACTTGCTGAAGCAGTAAAAGTTTCACGTAATGTTGCTGCATCATGGTTAGCACGACAGGCAATATGGCAAATCTATCTACCACCACCTAAAAAAATTCATTACGCACATTTTGATGTCAGCATCCCCAATGAAGTTCATCAAGCAGATATTTTGTTTTTACCACATGATACTGTTAAAACACGTGGACGAAAATCACGCACGTACAAATACGCATTGACTGTTGTTGACGTTGCAAGTAGATATAAAGAAGCGGAACCATTATCAACAAAGACAGCATCTGAAGTTGCATCTGCGTTTGAGCGAATTTATCAACGTGGTGGTCTACGATGGCCACAGTTATTACAAGTTGATCCTGGCAAAGAATTTCTTGGTGCAGTATTATCTTTGATGAAGCGACATAACGTTAAAATCAGACGAGGACATACTGAAATTCATCGTGATCAAGCAATTGTTGAACGATTTAATCGAACACTTGCTGAGCGGTTATTTGGATATCAATACGCAAAGGAAATATCTACTGATTTTAAGTCGGGAGAGCGATCTCGTGAATGGGTTGCAAGGTTACCAAGTGTGATATCTGCATTAAATAATGAAATTACTCGTGCAACTTCCATGAAACCTTCTAATGCAATAACAAAAAAATATATACCCCGTAGCGATAACGTACAACGCCGTGAACAACCAGTATTAGGTAATGTAACTGTGAGATATTTATACGAACCAGGGGAGCTTGAGGGTGGGAAAAAAAGAGCTACTGACCCTATCTGGAGCGTGACTACACATACAATTTTTAGATCCACTGGAAGACCTGCCATATACAGACTAGATTCTACTGCCCCTCAGCGTGGATTTGTACGTAAACAATTACAAGTAATTCCTGCAGATACACAATTACCACCACGTTCACTTATGTAAATTAGCACCAGGACGTCCAGAGCCCCGACGTCGATTGCATTCAAGACAGGTCAGCATCACATTTTCACGTGTATGACCAAGATCACTATTAATTCTGTCTACGGTAAATTGTCTTGGATTGTTATTCGAATATTGCCATAACATCATTGTGTTACAGCTTGCACAATGATTATTCTGTAGTTGCTTCAGTGTTATAATAAATTCAGTATCAATATCAAAGTCACGCTTATTTTTTTTGTCACATTGTTTATAACCCGCTAATTTTTTCTTTATTACAGCATCGTCATTAGTAATTTCCTCAGTTATCACGTAATCTATAATAACCCTATGTAGTTGAGTTATTCTTCTAACACGAGATACTGCAAGATAGACTAAGTTTGACCATTCGATACGATCATCTACTATCCAGATATTTGTATCAGAGATAGTTAATCCCTGTGACGAATGAATCGTTATAGCGTATCCTAACATCCACGGTGATTTTTCCATGTTTAATGCGCTCTCAACAACATCAATGGCAACCAAAACAATGTCATTCAGTACAAGATTTTGCACTCGGACATTTTCAGCGTCTCCACCTGGTATTTCAACTTCAATATTCTGTCGTCGAATATCTGCTGGGCGATAACACAAAGGTACAGGTAACGTTGGAAACTTTTCTTTATGTAACGTAAATAATTTCTTTTGTAGTTCATCACGAACTATCTTTCTACTTGCGCATTATCTCACATTGTATTTTATCTGGTTGTAGTCTGATTAATCTTTTAAGTTCTTTCAGCGGCTCATCAGTAGCTCTATGGTCATCATGTATTTCTTCATAATAATCTACATTATTCTTTAGCCATTCATGTGGAGACTGTCCAACAAAGGGTGGTGGTTGACCATGATCGCCACACATAATCACAGCAGTATTCTTTGTCAATAACCATTCAAGAAATGTCTTTAGTGTTTCTAACGACACCGTGCATATCTCGTCCCATATAATATACTTAGGTATATATTTTTCACCCATTCGCTCAGGAGTCCACGTGTCTCCGCACCATCTAAAGAAACTATGATATGTACATGATTTTACACCTCGTTCTTTTATTTCTCTAGCAAGTTTATGTGTAGGTGTCAAAACAATTATATCTGAACCATTATTCATAAATAAATTAATCGCACGAGTTGTTTTACCTGACCCTCCACACCCATTAAGATAAACAGTCTTATGTCTAGCCACAGGATCGTACACAGATGGTGCAGATGACTTTGATGTTTGATTATTATTTCTGTAATATATTTCCTTAATTTCAACATCGGCAGATTCAGAATAACTCAGTATATTTTCTTGTTTTATCCTCCACGTCCCCCATTCACCATTACCGAGTAGCGGTTTTAATAAATCCTTATATTTTTTATGTATATAAAATGAATCCGTAGCGACTCTGACAGCGTGACGAGGAAATCTATTTATCATCGATAGTAGGTTTATCGAAACATAAGCTAACATCGAAGATCTTAAATGAGTAAATTGTGGTGAGTCGCCATCAAGGTAGCTCACAATGGTACCTAGTTTTGTTCTATCTGATAAATAAGCATTACATCGACTTATAAATGTGTTTTTCTCCGTTGTATCGGTGATTATAAAATCTAGTTCAGCGTCGTCCATAATCAATCTTGTACACGCTCGTTTATAATCGCATGAACCGCCTTGAGTAAACTTACCAATTATCTTTCTACCAAGATCTTTTGCAAGTTTTTCATCGTACTCGTTCCTGCATTTACATATTTTAATGACATGATCTTCATCAAGATCAGGGAATTCTTTCCTGGCATCATCGACACTAAATCTATCCGGTTCTGGTAACCAAACTTGCTTCTGTGAACTATACGATATAATTGCTTCAGTTACCCTCAACGATATTAAAAATCCAGCATCAAGCATATACCGCAATAGTACTATCGGAACCCAACATTTTTCTGAAAAATGTCTTCCAAACCAAACATAAGTAATCGCATGGAGACCTTCTCTAAACTCGAATGATTCTACATAAGCAAATCCTGTTAGGTTAAAAGCTGGTCCTTGGGGAAGGGGTCCGTTTATTGCAACCCTGGTCATCTCATGTGTAGGATGTCCGAGTTTCTTAAAGTATTTAGAACATTCTCCATATCCAAGAAAACTCCCAGGATAACATGCAGCCATATCAACTGAGATAACGTCACTATAATCGTATTTGGTATCCCATAATCCACCGTGTCCATATTCTATACAACTTTTTTGATATCTTCAAGGAATTCTGATCGTGTTGTTTTCCATGAATTTTTCTCCTGAGCTAAATGAGCAGCAACCGATGGTACGGTAAAACAGTTATTCAGTAATTGTCCAACTATGACATCATCAGAAGTATATTTCAATGCAAGATGTTCCATTTCTTCATGAAGAGATTCTGTACGATAAATATCACCGTTAGGCCGTACAAACTGATCGTAATCGTATTCTGAACTTTGAAATAACCAAACAGACACAGGGTCACTTTTACTTATATTTCTGATAGAATCAAATATGTGATCATCATAAAATTTAACTTTTCTATCTCGTGGAAATACCATTACAGCATTAGTCCATGCATGCGCGTTATGATCAATTATTGTTATTGGAGCCCCTCTTGATTCATATTTTGATTTATATAAAATCTCTCCGGTTAGCGTTTTTACTGTTATTGGGAATTTTAATTTATTTTCTAGCTCAGCGACATCTTTGATAGACGCTCCGGTATCTTTAACCGTCTCTGCCCATGTGTTTATTTTTTTACGTCTTAAATCTGTTAAGCCATTACCACGTATCGCATTTGTAAAATGTTCTGTAACTCGTTCAGCTACACAGTTTATTCTTGATATTTTCATCGACTTGAGATCCGCAACATTAGGTTTATCATTCAGCGAATATATTCCATAGACAACTGCAGTCGCTGGATAACCTTGTATATAGTAAGGTTTATCAATGCCAGTAAGTATTCCAGGTTTGGATCTGTTATTTAAGAGAACAATATTACTCCCGGACTGCACACGGACTGGATCACGCTTATCACGAATAATCCAGATATCGTCATCTGTCTCTACAATAAACTTTATTAAAATAAAATATTTTTGATTATCAAGGTGATTAATAATTACTTTTCCTCGTTTGTCGTTCATCATATTAACGATATGTCCTATCCTGAAAGTTGACCATACGTGAGCAGCACTATCGTCACGAAATTCCTTTTTGGCTTCACGGATACGTTTAGCTATATCCGCATTTGTTAAAGCTAGATTTTGCATCGAAACACTAAATTTATATTCTGATAGTCTGTCAAGATCAAATCTGGCGGGGGGGGGGGGTTCAATAACGGATAATTCCTCCATTATTATAATTAAGACAAATATTTAAATTGAATGTTTGTATATATATAATGATTGAAACCAGGAACAAGTGTATTTGGCTTAAACTTGGTCATATCTCTCATTGTGATAAACCATGTATAAATGAATAGTGCGGAAATCACATGCAATGCATCAAAAATGGGAGTACAGGACCAAAACTATGTGTGTAATGCGGTGTTGGAGTCAGAGGAAAAACTCAATTGTGTTTAAAATGCGGAGGTAAAAAATATAGAGAATTAAAACGATACTATGACAAAAAAAAATCCCTTGTCAGGTAAATCTCCTATAAAAACCGTAGAGGATTATCTGACCAGATTTCAGAATAATGATTTAGACAAATAATATTATTATATAAATGGAGCAAAAAGAATTTGTAGCACATCCGATCATCAAAAATTATGAAGCGTCTCGTGATGGCGTGATCAGGAACTGTAGATTAAAAAAACCAGTCGGTAATCTTGATAAATTTGGTTATTTTATATTCAGTGTTAGTAGAAATAAAAAATATTTCTCACATAGGTTCATATTCGAATGTTATTTTGGATTGATTAAAAACGGACTTGTAGTTGATCATATTGATGGGAATCCCCAGAATAATAATTTATCTAATCTGCAAGTTATAACACAGAGTCAGAATTCTAGACGTGTAAATACTGGAAGGTGTAAAGTATTCAAAAAGAGAGCTATTAAATCCATAAATACAGAAACAGACCAAGAAATGACCTTCCCATCAATTAGTGCAGCTGCAAAACATTTTGATATACATCCACAATCGGTACAATTTGTCGCAAATAAAACATACAAATCTTCATTTTTAATAAAATATAATCAGCGGATAATATTTGAATATGTCATATAACTATTTCTTAACAGTTCGACTCTGTCAATTTTGCCAGGGTTTTTGTTTAGCCATAACTACAGTCAGGGGTCCACCTTCACTGTCACTGCTCTCACTTTCACTCTCGACAGAATCAGATAACATAATCTTTCTCAATTGCATTACACGATTGTCTATCATTTTTTTTCTTTCGTACTCGTGAGACAACGCAGTTCTTATTTTTTCGATTAAGCGTGCAAGAGGTGCAAATAGCTTCACTTGTGTCTCGTTCACCATTGCTAAAGATTCTAACATAGATTGATAAATAGATTTTACAAATCGGTAATTGGAAGGTAATGTGAATTTGTTCTCGAATTTTCTTTGCTGCAATAATTCAAAGTCAGAGAGAATTTTTTGAGGATCAAGATTATAGGACATTTTTATTCCATCATGTTTTAATTTTTTAATAGCAGAAATAATATCATTAATGTTTTCATTGTTCATATATATGTATTTATTTCTTTAAAATAAAAAATAATTGACATTCAAGTTTTTAATTTTCACTTTAAGCAATTGTACATATAAAGCGAGGTAACTCCACAGAGTAAATTAAACGATTATTTCCCTTGCCCAATGTATTTTCATCAACTAAATGTATCCGTCTGTCTGTGATTAACTGAATCTCTGTAAGTTTGTTAAATTCCACTGTAAACTTAAGACACATATCGTAATACAATAACAAGGTTTCAGTTTTCCCACCCACCCACCCCTTAGATAACAGTCGCCGCTAAAAAAGCAACGTCATTTACAAGCATAACAAAACGAAAGCAAAAACACTTACACGGACATGAAACCCAATTCAAACACACGCACAGAGTACAAATAATCCTTTAAGCACTTAACTGTACAGTGCGAGCGATCGGTATATTATTTTTAATCATACTGTGCACCATTATACATATACATTTTCGTTCTAGGCTTTCAAACAGAACAACTTGTGCATTATAAGACTGATGTGCTTATCGATTTTCCATAGATTTGTGGCGCAGCAGTTATTTTCGTCTTCATGCTTGTAATTTTATTAAGATATATACAAACGGTGTGTGGACTGTATGGTACTCCAAATTTAAGGGTCATAAGAAGCAAAAATTACATTTTAGCAGGGCCAAAGAAGGAATTGCACCATTATACATATACATTTTCGTTCTAGGCTTTCAAACAGAACAACTTGTGCATTATAAGACTGATGTGCTTATCGATTTTCCATGGATTTGTGACGCAGCAGTTATTTTCGTCTTCATGCTTGTAATTTTATTAAGATATATACAAACGGTGATATATTTTAATCGTTTCAAACATATAAATGGTTATATATCTTAATAAAATTATAAATATTTAGATTCATTTATAAAATCAGAAATCTAATGCTATTGTGTGATAACCATATGATAATTTCTCAAACGTATATATATAGTCGAGTGGTCGTTAGCTCAGTGCAAAAGTGTTGGAACTTTGGTACTGAACTTCTGCTGTTCGACTCCCATGACCGCGGGAGGTGGGTATTTGGTCCGGGGGTTGCCAATTTTATTAAGATTGGGGGGACCACCCCTGAGGTTTCAATAAAATCCTCACCACGTCACGCCACGTGGTGAGATGCTTTTGCACCTTACCCCGGGGTTTGATTTGGTGGGGGTTTTATTGAAACCGCAATGCCTAGACAGTCCTCTGAATTTCTAATGTTTCGTTTCGATTAGGAATTCGTCGGGGGATGTGTCTATGCAAAAGGTGCCTCCTAAAATAATCAGTAGCATGCCTGAGCTCTCTACCCCATTGAAGGGCCCCAAATGAACATTCAGAAAGAATGTTAGCCAAAAGAAACAGAACATGGGGTGCCCCATAACAGTCATAAGAGAGACAACAATGTAAGGACCCCATGAAAGGCACAAAGGCTATCAAGGGGCCCCGTGACGGGTAACCACTTAGGATGCTACTGATTATTTTTGATAAATTACGTTACATACATACATACATACATACATACATACATACATACATACATACATGTGTACATACATGCATACATGCATACATATATACATACATACATACACACATTACATACATACACACATTACATACATGCATGCATGCATACATACATGCAAAAGGTCAAAAGTCAAGGTCAAGGTCAAATATCAAGGTCAAATATCAAGGTCAATGTCAAGGTCAAGGTAAAAAAATAGATTTTTTTTTGCAAAATTTACTCAGGCATCATTGTACGAGCGTATGTACAAATTAACATATAGAGTTTCTCCTCTTAGGTCCAAAATGTTGCCATCCTGATTTGTGAGTTTTAAATTCATTCTTGTCAATAATGGATTATGTACACGCAAGTAGACCTGATTTATTGGCTCAGACACAATGAGCCATCCTGGTGGCGCTTGAATACTTGATGAATATAATATATATCCTTGCTCCGCAGTGCCACTGCGGTGGTTAGATTTTGAAAGATCTACGTGGTAACTACTATCAATTATATCGCATACTAGATTCAGTGCGATTGTCGATGTGATGTTAACAATATTAGGCGAGATATGACGTCCTGCGCCATGTAAATCGTTATTATACTTAAGTATGGTTGGTGGTGGGGCTATTTTTATCCACGCTGCATATATTTTAGGGAAATATTCATCAATGACATCGTTGAGTGTTTTCTTCATTTCAGCGTTATTTAAATCTGGTATTATAAATGTTTGTAAGTCTTTTTCTGTTATTTTGTAATGATTAAGAAATAACTGCTTAATTTTTGGAGTTGTGTAAGGATTTCCATCGAGTTTTACATCATCGTTATAATGTTGTGATAACGAAATAAATAAATTTCTTAAATCATTAAATGTTTTATCGTGTTCGGGTTTAAGAAGATCTAAAAATTCTTTAAAAAATTCTTCATCAACAATCTCTCGATCCCGCACCCCTGGCGTCCTGATAATATTAAATGCTGATCTAGTTACCTTAGGGGTCCTTCGACCGTCGAAATCAGTAAAGTAATATCTATCGTCGCTTGGATCAAATTCAAATGTTATATAAGACCATGGATCTTTATTTTGATATTCTGGATCTTTAATGAATTTTTTTTCCGTTGTGAGAAATTCATTTTTAGTTGGTTCTGAAATTCCATTATTAACAGGGGGAACTTCAGGCCATCCTAACACTGATCTAATCGAACTTTGATAAATATCTACAGAGTAATCAGGGGAATTTATTTCAATCACCGCTGATAATGTTGGTTCGTATACGCCAATTGTTATTTTTGATTCTTTTCCTGTAATAGATTTAATTCTGCGCTGGAATTCTTCATTAATCTGTTCTATCTGATAACTACCAGTTGGAATACTAACTACTTGCCAATCAGGAGTTCCATCAAGTTTATTCTTATTTGCGAATACTAGCGAATTATTTGGTTGTTGTCCACCAAATGGTTTTGATCTAATATTAGGCCAGCTATAATAAACTCGAAGCTGCGCTAACGCTATTTCTTTTGCAGGAATTGCGGTTGGAAAGTTAACGCTAAACTCAGGATTGGTCGAACTTAAAGAAATCATTGTAGTTTTTGGCGGAGTCGTATTAGTGACGATCTGCTGAAGTAACTCTCTTGACGTTGTCAAGGACTCAGACATTATTATTATTGTTATTATTTAATTCTCCATTTTATCTATCGTTAGTAGCGATTATGAATGCTTCATCGTAGGTTTTCATTATTGTTGCAAATTCCTCGTCGGATATTTTACCATCACTAAGATAAAATGAAACACACGAAGTTAGTTTAGAATAGGCTGCTGTTGCTGTGTGTAATTTTATTATATACTCACGTAATTTATCATTTGTGCACGTAGATATTTTTTTAGCGATAATACTGAGAATACCTGCGATAGTCGTTGAAGTTGAAACAATAATCGTTACAATTGCTGGAGTTGTCATTGTTATCGTTGATAATAATAATCCGGATCCAGCAACAATAGCAGAAACCGAGTAAATGATTATATCAATGACAACCATACGTCTGCGATATTTTTTTACTTTTACTGTATAATTGTCGATGATATTTTTTAGTTGTTATTGTTGTTGTTATAGGGTTTAACGCCATTTTTCAGCATAAGATAGGCTATACATGGCGGCCAGTATTAATGGTGGAGGAAGAACCCGGGAGAACCCGGAAAGAACCACCGACCCACGAGAAGCTACCGGCAAGCTTTCTCACATAACCACATTGGCCGAGCCCGAGACTCGAACCCACGCAGACAGAGGTGAGACGGCAGTGATCCGTAACGGACAGCGCTTTAGACCACTCGGCCACTCGGGGCCCCATATTTTTTAGTTTGGTCAGGCATTCACATACTTGATTATATCTGTGACGTTGAACGTCGATAAGTGACTCAGTCACTTGATTCATTATACTAACAATGTCATTTAATTAAGATTCAGCTACGAATTCTAGGCACCACCAGTAACGTCTCGGAGGTATTTCCGTCCATATTAACGTAAAGATTTCTTTGATGTTCTTGGTTAGCATCACAAATAGAGGATTATGATATACATTCGGTGATAATGAAGTTGCCGCAGTAATTTCCGAATCGTACATAGATAACCTGTATAACCCAGTTACTTCTGCGGTATGTTCGAGAGTGTTATTTTGTGGTGTCCATGTTGTTGATCCTGATGCTACTGTGTACACGATATTTTTAATTTGTCCGTGAGGAATTTTAATCAGATTCGTTTTTTGAACAATATTAGGTATTCCACTAACAATATCATCGAGTTTCATGTTAACGTCGGCTAGTTTTATGTCAACGATTGGTGGATCCCCAAAAAATTCTTTAATGGTTTTGTTTATGTTTCTACGAAAATTTAAAAACGTTTCCACGTGTCTAGTAAAAGTAACATTGAGTATGGTCATTTCGTCATTGATTGTTTTTAACGAAGTTGTCGTAGGAATGTTGCTATCGTCTACATATTTCTTCGTTGCAGCGTCAAAATCAGATTCTGGTGTTCTAAGATTATTAATACCATTATTATTCATGTTGAGAAATGCACGCATTATACCGCCGTTGACTAACACATACTTAGATTCTTGATCGTCGACGTATTTGTTTTGTTGCGGCGTCTGTATCTACGGTTGGATTTCCAAGGTATGTAATTTTATTTCCTGACATAATAATGCTACCAGTAAATACATCACCAGTTTTCTTGATATAATTGTTAACTGACTTACCCGAATGTTGTATTTTACCTTGATCATTAAAGGTAACGATATTATCAACCACTGCCGTAGGAATTCGTATAAGTACATCTGGCAGTTGTATATTGCTTGTCTTTAATCGTCCTTGTTTATCCTGAAAAACAACGACTTCATTTTGATCCACACTTGTAATATTTAATAAATCATCAATCTCATTTCTGAGTTGATCAAGAGTTGCATATTTAGATAAATCACCTTGCTGCTAAGCTTTACCATGAGCAGATCTTCCGTAAATATCTACCATTATATTTATCAATATCTGTTTAAATGTGACAATGTGGTATATTCATGCACGACTTTATGAGGTGGTTTTGTTGATTTTGATATAGCATCAAGTACATTAAGTACTTCACGACCACATATTGGTGGATCAGTTAATGTTTGTGTTGCTAACGTTGAATACCAGATTGGAGCAGTATTATTGCTGACATAATGAAGAAATTCTTTTGGTGGCGCTAATCCATATGAATCAAAGTAAATAGTTCCACGTGGGGATCAATTGCATATCCAACCCAATGCGTGCCTTATCCAGAATTTTTATCGAGATTGATAATACCAGTTTCTAAATCGCTAGCGATTTTAGGTAGTTGATCGCGCATGAAAACACCTCTGAAGTTTTTTATTTTTAGTTTTTTAGCAGCATTGAGTAAATCAAAATTGGACATAGGCGATATCAGTAAACTGTCCCGGGAAGTCTTAGGCCCTTTCCGTACCATGAATGTGGAGTCCCTGGCAATCTGAGACCTTTTCCCTTTTTTTGATTCCCTTTCCTGTTGCTTTCTTTAATGCCATTCCAGCAGCAGTTCCAACAGCGCCTAATGCAGCTGCTTTTGCAACAGCTGGGGCTGCAGCTGCTATTAAAGCTGGTATTCAAGTAACATCGTCTTATCGCTGAGTATAACGGCTATTGCTCTGTAATTAGGAATAATTGCAGCATCTCTATTAACACGAGCTCGAAAATGTATATCAACTACTGATTGTCTGGTTAAATCTAAATGTTCAAGCGAAAAGTAATAAATCGGATATAAGGTTGTAAAATCTAACTGTGATATTTGTAAACCAGTATCAATATTTTGATCACGCCCCATAAACGACATAAGACGATGATATGCACGTGCTATATGATTATTTTCAAAATTCAGTAATATATCCTCAGATGGTTCTTGATGTCCATTTATTCTTAATGAAACTTCAGAAACACCAAGAATGTCAAATATCATAATACTATGATTTTGATCGTTTACTCGTGCATTATTTTGAAGCGCAATAAATATATGTCGCGGTGCAGAAACACCTTGCTGAGAAGCTATTTGCCATGTAAATAAACCATTAATATTACTCTGGATAGCATCTGTGGTCACTGTCAACCATGACAACGTTGATTTAGCGCCTTGACTCATAAAAGATAGCAACCGGTCTTCTTCAGATATTGACGGAGTCATCACTGGCATCCACAATGAAAGTTTTGTTAGTACTACTATACCAGGATCACCAATGGGTCTCCATAATGCATCATTATCATTGCCTTTTCGTACAAATACAACCGTATGTTTGGCTCCGAAAATGACTTTTCTGACATTTCTACAGAATCCAAAGATATGTGACAGTGGAATTGCACATGAAAATGTTCTCCTATCACCTTTTAACATTGCTCGACGTGATCTAAATCCTAAGTTGAAATCTGGATCTATATTAATAATCATATTTTGTACATCCGCATTGGCGTTTCTGGCACGATTCTGTGGTCGTCCTATTTCATATTGTTGGTACTCTGGAGAATTAGAAGTATCTTTTACAAACATCATTGATGGACCAGCTGATCTTGAATAATCGTCACTGTATCTCGCAAGACCAAGTATTGTTGTAGCAACGTCAACGTCTTTCTGAATTGATTCAATATTTTTTCCGTCGATCATGTACGTAGCGCTGTCAAATAACGCCATAATACCATTATTAACAAAACCAACACTAACTTCAGCTCCTTATGCTACTGGTGCTGCAGGAGCAGCGTTATTTAAAATTTCACCTTCTACTTCGATAAACGCCTCAGCGGGTAAGAAATACCTACTTGTATCTTGAACCTGTAGTTCAATTCTTCCACGCTGATCTGGAATTCGAGCGTCATAAGAATAATATTGATAATCACGCACAGACTCATCTTTGAGTACTGGTGCCTCCATGTCAAATGCTGGATCAAATATGCGTTTAAACATCTTTATTATATTTGCTATCGTCTAACACGAAGACCACTTCGAGAAGTGAGACCACTTCCTGCTATCAGACTAGCGGTTATATTTTTTTCTTTTTCTGATAATGGTACATCAGCCAACTCTGCTAGTTTTTGATTAGCAGCTTGATTTATTATTTTACTAATATTTGCAGGCATTACTTCAGTACTAGGTAATTTTACAGGTTGAGGTCGGACCGCAGGTCTGCGTATTAATCGTGTTAGTCTATCTTTGATTGCTGAGAATGTTTTACTAGCAACATTGCCAACAGCACCAATACCTTTCTCACGAACAACATCAATAGCTTTCATTGATAGTTGCTTTGCAATCGGTATTGCTTTTGGGGCTATCCTTCTAAATAGACCCTGAACAACATCACCTAGTCCATCTCCGTAGATTGTTTTGTATACTGGTAATCGAGAATTTACCGCCCTGACCATGGTTGGTCCACGTTGAATACTATGTACGATCATTTTATTATAATAACTGTATTTAATTACATACTCAATCCAGTGACTTAGTCACAATAGTAGTCATCGGCGATTTCATTAATGAGAGACTGATATACATTAATATCCATAATTCCACCTGTAAATAATCGTTTACAAATATCAGCTGCTTCATTAATGATTTCTGGGGAATTATTACCAGCTCGTTTTCCTCCAATGAGGATTTCTAGTCGATCAACATCAGCAAGAACGTTATTGGGACAAGTAATAAGACCACTTCCTAGACCACTTCCAGTTGCACCAGGAATATCATATTCTTCTTTCTCACTTGTTTCTTCTTTTGGTTTCGGTGATGTTTTTGTACTTGGTTTCGGTGGTGTTTTCGGTAATTCTGGATAATCACGAAGTGATTGCTCAAATGGTTTTGGTGTTTTTTGTTTTTGTTGTTGTTTTTGTTGTTGTTTTTGTTGTTGTTGTAATTGTTGTTGTTGTAATTGTTGTTGTTGTTTTTGTTGTTGTATTAATTGTTGTTGTATTAATTGTTGTTGTTGTTCTGGCGGTAATTGTATAAACAAAATATAATTATTTATTGCATTAGAATATTCTATATATCTTGGATCATTATTTCTGGCTTGATCAACTTTGTAATACGTACGAAATATCCATTTGTACCAGGTTTCACGATTTACATTTTTATCAGCATATTCAGGTTTTAAAAACCGTTCTCGATCATTATAGCTTTTCACAGCAATTTCAACTAATCCTCCTAAACTTTTAGTCCCTGTAATATCAGCAATAGCATCTTCGGTAAATTTGTCACTTATATCAATTCTTTCTCTTGTTTGTTCTTCTTCTAGTTTCTCTGGTTCTTGTGTACGATCTTTTATATCACCTATTTCGCCACGAACTTGTTCAATACCTTCAAGTATTTCTTGCATTGGTTGAGCAGCAGCTATTTCAGCTGGAAGCTCCCGTAAAATTCTTTTTGTTTTCTTAGTTCGCTCTGCTATTTTTCCAGTTGCTTCAGCGGTTTTTTCTAATGCAGGAAGAAGACCTTTAGTGGTCTCAGTGATAGGTTTAAATAACTTTTTTGTATCCTCTTTAAATTCAACTTGAGATTCCTGACGTGATTGTAGTTGTTGCTTGACTAAATCACGGACGGGTAAATATTTTCTAATTGCCTCTAATCGCTCTCGAGCTAATCTAGCTGAATGTGGTTCTCCGATACTCATTTGTTAATATTTATAATGGTTGTTTAATTCATAGCAGCAGGGAGGGCGAACGACCAATACTGAGTGACCAACGAGTAAATGAAATCGCATAAAAATTTGAAGAAAAATTCAAAAACAATCTTACCCAATTAGAGAATTTTTTGGTTTAAACGTTATTGGCGATATTTTTTGGTTTAAACGTTATTGACGGTATTTTTCAATTTCGTAGGAACCTTTTTTTTTGTAAAATAAGGTCTCAGGCAAGTGGTCTGTTCGCCCTCCCTGCTGCTGTTTCGCAGAAGAAATCGTGTGATGTTTCTTAAATTTCCTTTTTAGTAGCGGTGAATATCTTTCATGGCCGTTCGGTATCAGTTGTACACAATGGAAGGGTCTTCATACTCTCTGCCAAGATTGGTCGAAACTGGTCCAGCAATTTTGGACAAGTTGAATAATATGACGCTCTACGGGACTTCATAGAGCACGTGAGCTAGAAACTATGAACTATTATTAATCTTAAACGTTTTTTCTGAGTTACAGAAGAACAGGATCATACTGAGAGTTTGCGAAAATGATTTAGTACCCAGGAAAGCTTGTTTTTACGTATCTCCATGAGGTTGTAAAGACAAAAAGAAGAACAATACTAATGTAGTATCATTAATGTCTGTTATTGTCCTGATGAGGGAAGACAAACTTAAGAGGTAAATAAAAAAGGAGAGAAATAAAAGGCAACTTAACGATGAAACAGCTAATAAAGCAGTAGGTGTCAGGTTTGTAGACTTTTAAAATAATGCAAAATATCTCAACACAGTCATAACAAGAGGTTACATAAAAGAATGTCTGCAAAGCGGCAAGATCTTGGTTGCATAACATTGTACATAAGTTATCATTCAACGTCAGAGACTGTAAGTCATAAAGGTGTGTTACGTATATGTAATTTAATTACTTGTGTTAGTTTTAATTTTTTTTATTTTTTTATCATTTTTTTTTTTCATTACATGTTATTGTAATGATAACTTTATTAACTGAATTTGGCATTCTTTCGGAAAATTCAGTTCAGTTCAGTAAATAACCAGTATTGCTACATTGCATTTTTAGCTGACCTAGTTCCTGACCTTGATTCAGAATTGGTAAACAACCTTTTTATATTTTTCCCAGAGTGAAGATCATTGGTCGCAATCAAGGTCATACTTGGCTTGCGTGTCAGTTTTATGTAAACAACGTTTTATTTTTATTTTTATTCAATCTTGTAGATTCGTTCAGTAGAATCAAATTCGTCCATGGCGTACGTGTCAGCCGACCTATGGTCTTACCACGCCATTTGAACTAAGTGACCACGTGACCCCATCACGTTATCTAAAATTGCGTTTAAAACTAACATTTTACAGTGATTTAATTCAGTCGTAAACCATACCTTCGGAGCTCAAAGGTATTATTTTTGTTGTTGCCAGTTTTGAATTGAGTTTTTATTTAAAATAATTTATTTTCCCCTGGAGACTTTATCTAGAGCTCATCAGATAAAGAAAAAGACATTTACTGAAAATTATTCGGAGTTCTAAAGCCGGAATATTATTTTTAGTGATTCAACAAGGAACTGTTGACACAAAACAGGTTATAGAAGACGTCATCGCCTTCCATCTTGGAACGTCATCGGGATTCGAACTTTGATTCATTTAGAACTTTTTAGTGATAGGACATATATTTTTAAATTTTAAGATTCATTTTTGGATTAGAGTCACAAACCATAAGTCCTTTTTCATATTTTTACCTTGTTTTCTAGGGAAATAAATTATTCTGTTAAAATTTACAAAGTTTGTTGGCTTCACTCTTTTCTTTGTTACTTTTGTACGAGCCTAGACACGTAACAGGTGAAGAATGTGTGAAAATCTAGAACGGGTTGGCCTAAAATCCAAATTTTAATTAACCAAGCGTCGATAAAATATTTTAAGAGTAAACATAACAAGATAAAATTTAGATAATAAATGAGTGAGATTGCAAAATATTTAACCTGTTATGATTGGCTATAAATATTAAAAAAGAAAATTCTATAATGGAGTCTAAAAAATAAATGACAGTTACACGTTGTACAAAGTTAAAAAGGTGTCCTTTGATGCAATTCTAAATTTCGTTATATAAAGGATGTAAAGATTCAGGCGAAGTATTGCAAAACTCAATGAAAATGAACGCCTCAAAGATTAATTAAAGTTAAGAAAACAGGAAATAGAACGAATAAAATCATTCCATCAAGCAATTGCTGAAAAAACATTTAGCACAATAGTAAACCCAAAGGAAACAACTATGGTAAAAGTCAAACAGGTCATGTATGCGCATTTACAAGCCTTAAATTGTTGTATTAAAATTGTTAAAAAAAATGGTTGTTGCTGTTAAACCAGGAATATTCCTTTTTTTTTTTGCAAATCACGTTTGCGTATGGCACGTGTTGTTATAGTAACGTCGTTGCTACTTTCTACGCATTTATATCTTTCAAAAGCAAAATCGTGTCCATTTTTAGTGAGATCCCTTGGTTGATATGACCCTGACCTTTAATAACCGCCGCTGTAACATGTTGTCGAGGTGAAATGCAATAATTTCCGGAGATGGGCTTTTACAGCCTGCCATATACCTTCTTCGGCAATAGGGTGAGTGTTGGAGTGCAGGAAGGTCTGTGCAATTACATTGTTTTAACTTCTAATGGTCGATTTTAATCTGTGGCTCGTCATTTTTGATCGGAAATCACAGGAGTTGGTGGGCGGGAGCTTGTTGTTATTATTATTAGGGTGTAAAGCGTTGATATAGATGAAACTTCAAATCAAATGATCCGGACACAGGGAACCAAACGTAGTCCGCAGAATTTATAGATGTGTAAAACAAATTCCAGATCAGTATCACGTGACCGTTTACATCCAGTCAAAACGTAGAAAACGCAGTCAATTCATAAATGTTGGAATTATTAAAATTTAATACTAATTTTGTTCAACGAAAGTCTTCTATTCAATATTTATTTTTGAATCCTCTACACATTAACTGTCACGAAGAATCATCCAGAAGAAAATTATCGATAGCTATGTACTTTTACAATGTTGGCCAGTTTCTAAAATGGGTCAAGAAAATATCAAATTGAGTCTAATCGCTACAAAATAGGGTAGTACGAATTTATTTATCAATATGCGAGGCTGTAATTGTGACGTCACAGCGCGCGACATCCAATAGGGATTGTACTGGATCACACCTTTAGGTTGATATCGCCCAAAATTGTTCACGTAATTTAATATTGATAACGCCATATGTACTTTTCGGGGCGTGTAAATAATGCCATTCCAAAGGGGTATGTACGTATGAGGATCCAAAATAAAGTGAATATCAACCATATAAAGTTATGTAAATTCAAATTGTAAAAACTGTTGATGAAATAATCGGTGTTGAACACATACATGACCTGTATGACTTTTACTATAGTACTATACTGAATGCTCTGTACCTTAACTGTCACCAAGAAACTTCCAGACGAAAATTATCTATCGCTATGGACTTTTACAATGGTGGCCATGTACTAAACTTGGATCAAAATAAGAGTGCGTTGAGTGAAATCGTCACAATCGAGGGACGTACGAATTTGTTTATCAATATGCGTAGCTTTCATTGTGACATCACAGCGCGCGACATTCAATCCGGATTGTACTGGATCACACCTTTAGGTTCATTTCGTCCAAAAATGTATGCGTACTTTAACATTATTATTCTTATCGTGTGCAGTGCGTACTCAGCCACTTAACAGTCATCATCAGCAACATGCGGAGCCCGCAGTCCACCGGGGAACTTTGTCAGTGGACAGTTGTTCACACTGTGTGACATGGTCTGAAGAGTTCCACAGCAACAGGAAGAGTCAGCGGCCTGGTCCCATTGGACAAGGTTGACTGCACAACGACCCTGTCCTGTCCGAAAGCGGTTCAATGTGGTCCACAGATGACCATTGCAGACCTGCCAACTCTTACGATTTTGCCTAAGTCTTAAGAAAATTACCCTTAAAATACGGACTTACGGTATACAAGCAAAAACTACGGAAAAATGATTGTTGCCGAAAAATCCGGATAATTGGTTCATCTGTATTTAATATGGATCCGGGTTTCACATTAGAATAAGTAACTTTAGTCCGGGAACCAGACTAACCTTACAGCCGCACCCCAGACGCTTTAAACTGCACCTATTTGTTCATGCAAAGCGTCTGTATGATTAAACTGTTGATTATATAAATTTTTAAAAATGGCGTCCAGCAAGCGATGCATGTTTAAGACGAAATGGAAAATAAGCTTCTAAAAAGGTGTTAATAATCAACACAGAAGAATAAAAAGGAGTATTCAGATTCTTGTGAATAAAAGCTGGAAAGGACACAATTACGTTTATTGGATATCACGTGCCAATTTGAGTATGTCTCGTGGCGGGAAATATGAATGCCGTCGTCATGTGAAATGGAAAAAGTATTTCCAAGAATTACTTCCAGTTGAGAGATAGCAACAAGCCATTGCATAGGGTTTGGAACTAAAGTAAGTGCAACTATACTAGTGGTAAATAAAGTCTACGCATATTTTACAAACTTTTCAGTTGAAAATAATGTTTAGCGTCGCTGCGTCGAACTTTTATTTACGTTTCCAGCTTTACAATAGCAGTTATTGATATTTTGTTTTCCAGCTTTACAATAGCAGTTACTGATATTTTGTTACACCTTACTGAAAACTGATCAATCTTACGGAGGAAAATCAACTGACTTACTGAGACGGACTCGTCAGGGTTGGCAGATCTGCATGATGACGTGGAAGGTTGAAGCCAGGAGGGCAGACAGATGGCCCAGCTACGAGGAGGTGGTTTACAACATCAGTTGGAGACCACTCAACACTCCATCCCGATGATCGAGTCCAGACAAGAACGCAATACTCGGCTGTCGAATAACAGAGAACCAGTTCTGATGTCTTGAGTGTCTGAACACTAGCCCCCAAGGTTGAGCCAGCCAGTTTGCGGAGTAGGTTGTTTCGAGTGCTAAGGTTCGCCGCAGTTTTCTTCAGGTGGTTGTAGAATGTCAGTGATCTGTCCAGAGTCACGACAAGGTATGTTGGTGTCGTGTCGTGTTTTATTTGCTGCCCATTGAGGAGGATGCAAAGCTCACGGTTCGCATTTGCATTGTTAAGGTGGAAGACGCTGGAGACTGTCTTTGTTGCGTTTGGCTGTAGACGCCATTTCTTGAAGAAGTCCGTCATATCCTCCAGGTCCTTGTTCAGTACCCCCTCAAGCTCAGCAAATGAGGGACTTTGGGTCACGAAAACAATGTCATCTGCATAAATGAACTTGCGCGACTGTTTTAAAGGTAAGTCATTGATATAGACATTGAACAAAATTGGCGAAAGAACAGACCCTTTTGGGAGTCCTTTAATTTGATGCCGCCACGAGCTGCAGCTTCCTCTGATGTACACTCTGAGGCGCCTGTTGCGAAGGAACAGTTCAATAGTCTCAACTATCCAACGCGGCAATACTCTGGAAATTTTCAACAGCAGCCCTGCATGATTGATTTTGCACTATGCACTTTTCGCGGCGTCTGAATATTGACCTTCCAAAAGAATGAAGATATATACGAATCCAAATGAAGCGAATACTTGCCACTTGTAAAATCAAATTCTAAAACATGACACTCATTAATGAAATAGTAGATGTTGAATGCCAACATGACCCGTGTGACTTTTACTATAGACAAATGTGAAAATGCGGTTACCTACCCTGTCTGCTAGAGCGCACCGCTGCATACTTAGAACTTCCGGTAAGTACATAGAACAAGCAGTTGACTAAAGTTGTGATTGCTTGTGATGGTACATACGTATAGGGGCATCTGTTTACATGCCTGTGTGTTGGAATAATGTTAATTGCTATCTTAGATGCACATGTTTTACACAGAATTTAATTTTTCATTATTGGATTGCTGCTATTTTTTTGCATAAAGTGCATACGAGTGGATCAATAGCCCTCTAGGCAGTCACTGAATGTTTAAATGATAACGTGAACTAGTTATACATGTATAGATGAAAACGTTTTATTTAATCAAAGAATCCATAAAATTCAGCAATTCACTGATAAGATCACATATCAGATAAATGATGGTAATCGTACGTTTATGACCCAGTTTAATTTTTTTCATTTATTCTTGGATATCAAACGCTTATTATGCCATTGGCAAGCAGAACTGTAGTAGCAAGAGCTACGTCAATTTTTGTAGGCATCCACATGGTGATTGGGTAATGTTTTGTTTATTTCACTTTATTAGTGCAAATAATACGTTAAGTGTATGTTCAATGTTAAAAGTTGTGATAAAATATAAACACACTCGTGTAATGCTAAACAGAGTTTGACTGTGATGTTTTCAGCATATATATGAATACAAATATACATTACGCACATTGTGAGTTTGTCAGATGTCTGTGTAAAAGGAGTGCGATGTTGACTGCTGAGTACCAGTGAATCAACTGTTCAAGAAGAAGGCACCCATAGTAATATTTTAGTGTACATGCAACATACATTACCTTGGATAATATGATCATTCCAATTAAAAAAGTCACGGAACTTGTTTTACCTAAAGGTTAGTAGCTCTCTAGTATGTGAATGCACACCTATATTTCTAACCTCGACACCTTAGTGAGACAGAAAGAAAACATTGACAAAATATCTTAATGATCATAATAAAGACACAACTGGAATACTATATACTGTATAACATTTAACTATTCTTCAAGTACTAATGGTGGTTGCAAGTCTTGTACAAATTTTCCATATTTTTTTATGACTAATTGGCCAGAGATATTGGCTGCACACCATGCATCAGTATGACATTTTTTTTTATCTTCTCGTGCTCTTTTAAAGTGTATCCGTAGATTAGCAATATTGTTAGTCTGTTGTACTTCACGCTTGGACAGTTTCTTATTAATTTTAAAGGGTGGACTGATGAGATGAATACCTTTTTGGGGGGGGGGTAGGTCTGATATAAAAAGAACCTTATCTACTGTAACGGCATTTCCTTCCTCTCATAGGTACAAAATGCCACACAAAGTAAAATTTACTTGTGTCCCTAATTTGCACCGCTTCATCCAAATGTTTCGTATTTCCGGGACCTATATGATTCTTTGCAAGGTAACCTTTTGTCCATCTATCCGCTTATTACTGTGATTGGAACAAATACAAAAAAAGATTTCTTGGCACTTTAAAAGTCAAACAGATAAACTCGCGTGCTGTATTCCATGAAATCAGTACTTGCCGGAAGTTAGTTTCACCGGATCCTCCGATGCAAAAGAGTGCTGCCTAAGGGCAGATAAGTCACGTTTTCACATTCCTCTATATGGTAAAAGACAATACAAAAAATTTAATAGGATATATTAAGCAAATTAAAATGTAACTGATTAATATTCTGTTTCAATACGAATTTTAAATAAACCATTTTAAAAATATGTTTAATAGTTTATTGTTCGGAACAGAACAGCGCAGCTGCATAGCGACGGAATGGAACATCACGGTTTTGCGCAGCAGCAGAGAGATGAGGGAGAGTATAAACCTATAATAACTTGAAATATTTTATATCAAGAGGACTAAAATATAATTATATCGAGTGCGCCAAAACCCTAACATTCTGTATTAATTTAATGAAATTAAATTGTATTAAAAATTAAAACAATGGTTAAAATCATACAAAAATGCATATTATCAATCGATAGATCTACTGTATAATCTATAATGGAATCTCATAAAGTTCAACTAGCTCGACAGTGACTAGAGGCAATTAAGAAATATCTCCCCGTCCGTGATTCTGTGAAGCAACAACTAAAACTCGTCAGGAGTCTCAGGTGGAATTTGCAGAGGGTGCAGAACAATTATTTAAACCAATTGTCGAACCAACAACAAAAATTGTTAAAGCAACTGAGGCAACACAAAAAGCTCTTGAAACATTGCCTGTTGATATTGCTGGGCGTCTTCAACCTCCTCAACCACCACCTGAAGATCAGCCACGACCTCCGCCAAGAGCCAGAATTAGCATCATAGATAAATTCACACCTGAAGGTATTGCCGTTATCAGGGATCGAGACCAATTACTTGATATTGCCGTGTTTGGATATTATAATAGAAATAATTATGCGAAACCCGAATATGTTAAAAATATGAGACCTGCCGACTGGATTAAGGATGTATATCGCGTCGCCGTTGATATTCCGCAAATCAGAGCTGAGGAAGATATTAATGATTTTGAAATTTTTAACAATGCAGTAAGCGAGTATTTTGAACAAGTAAGACAAGAAAAAAAAAATAAAAAGAAGAAGGAATGAAGTCTAAACTTAAAGAGGTTGAACGAGCAAGGAGACAAAAAGAAAAAGAAGATTTAGAATATGAAGAAATTAGACTAAGGAGTGAATCACGCTCACCAATTAAGAAAGAAACAACTGGAAGTTGTCTGAGCAATTGGGTGTTATCATGGATATTAATGTTAATCGATCCCTCATTGATGAAATCACCGATGACTATCACAGTGATTAAGGGTATACAATTAGATCAATGACAAGAAAATAAGATAATCGTACATAATGCTCACCATGGACCGACCATGGTCAGGGTGATAAATTAGCGTTTACCTACATATAAAGCGTACTACGGAGATGGATTCGGCGATGCTGTTCAGGGTCTGTTTAGAACTATAGCCCCAAAAGCAATACCATTTGCATAGCAACTGGGAATGAAAGCTATTGATGTTGTTTGTGATAAAGTTATCGGTACTGTTGGTGATGTTGCCGGTAAAGCATTCTCATCAGTCAAGGACAGACTAGCACAATTAGTACGACGAAAACCTCAGCCAGTAAAATTACCCAGCACAGAAGTTATGCCTGCAATGTTAGTAAGATAATAAATCAGGCTGC